>VWZD01011934.1:149274-232743 GCA_013396695.1 Sakesphorus luctuosus | reverse complement strand
TATTACAAAAAATTTTAACTGTCAATATTTGGACTGGATAGCAAAATACTTGCAAGAATGTCCAGGCACTTAAATGAGCAAAACACTTGTAGCATAATAGGATAGCCTGGGTTGGAACAGACCTCAAAGATCATCCAGTTCTAACCCGCTGCTATGGACAAGGACACCTTTAAGGAGAGAATTATTTGGAAAAAAATACATAGTAGATAGAAAATCAGCTGTGAAAAAGGAAGATGGAGAAGGAAGAAATGCAGTTCATATTGCAAACCAGATAAAGCAAAGATGTAAGTCCACAGTCTAAATTAATACCTTACTTTCAATAAGGATGACTGTGAAAAACATGGGTGGAAATGAAAAATTAATAGGAATATATATGAGAACGAAAATTATCATTAAGTGAGAGAGTAAAATGAGTAGGACAGTAGAGCAAACTCCATCCAGATGGAGTTGTCTCTGCTCCAGAAAATGAAAAAAATGGCATAATAAATTGCAACACTTCTATTGAGAACTCTATTTAACAAGATCTCCCTGGAGATAGCATGCTGTCTTTCTAGGAGAAAATCCAACAGGAAGGTTGGGAGTGATGATATCATTGGGTATGCATAAGAATTGGTTCAGTCACTACTGAACCATAACCTGGACTTAGCACAAGCAGGAGCACTTACACAGACTGTGTTAAGTGTATGGGAATTGTAAAGTATTGCTCACTGATTGTGCCACTAATTCTCTGAGCCAGAGATTTACATTAACTTATGCCTTTGCAGTTCTCTCATGCCATCAGTAAGCAGAATATGTAGCAGGTGAAAGGAAAAAATATGCCTTTGGTGAATTGGAGTAGCACACTGTTACTGTTTTACTGTTAATATCTTGCAGAAGATCTGTCAGAAAACTGTTGAACTCTAAACTCCTTCCTGGAGTTAGCACAGCTTCCTCACTGCACTAGACCAGTGAGACCATGGGCCAGTTCTCTCAGACGTTTATGGTAGACATAACAAAGCTTTACTAGATTAAGATTTTTAATTCTTCCAATTCCCCTAAGTTTGTTATTTTTTTTTACTGACATTCCCATTATTCATCCTACCTTTGTCCCATAGACAACGCAAACATCGTTGCTGAAAACTAAAGTGAAGGATGCTGCTTCTTTCTTGTCTTGTAATGGTCATTCTCCAGAGCCCACACGGTGGAGCCAGTTTCCCAGCAGTCATGATCCTGACACCACTTTCCACTCACAGGAGGCCTGGGCTGCCACAAGGTGCAGATTCCTCTTGCCCTGCACAAGTAAATAAGCATTGAAACAAATGCAGTTTATCCAAGTTATTCTTAAGCTATAAGACCAGGTGTTTAAGTAAGAGTTGATGGCAATGGACTGGTATTCATTTCCACCTAAAAATCTTTTATATTTTGTCTGCATGTTTATTCATGCAAAATCTATGTATGTAAGTGCTTTTGCTTCTGTAGGCTGAGAATAGTCCAGCTGACTTCATTCCTAAAGTCCCGAAGAATCCTATCACAAGGTAAGAGGAGTTACAGATGAAAATCTTCCACTGGTATGTACTGAATTGGTTTCTGATTTGAGTAATTATGGGACCAGGACTGCAGGACATGTTACCCTGCATACTAGCAATATGCTGCCTGAACAGCAGTTTCAGTGTACACAGCCCTTTTCTCTCTGTACGTGTCTCAATCATCCTTCATGGTTATAATTTCTACACTAAATTAAAAAACAAAGACATTTCCATTAAAGTTTGCTTGTTTCAGAGAACAGTGATTTTTTTTCTTAACCCTGCAGGCTGCCAGCCATTAAGCCTTAATTTAAGAGCTCCCACAGTGTTGTGCATTGTCTGTGTAATAAATCTCTGTTGGAGAAAGAGTTTAATCACAAAATATTTTTTTCTTGTCAAACATCATTGAGCAACAAATGGCAACAGTGTCGGCAGCCTATCTAAATTTACAGCTAAACAAATGCTACTGACCCTTGAATAAACACATGAAAGTTGATTTGTTGCCCGACAGTGTGTAAGACCTATAACTGAAACACTGATTTCATTGCCTCTGTTGGGAAAGGTAGGGGATGCAAGTTTAGAAACAGCACTTTCCATGCCTAATGTCTTAGAACACTTTGCTGTAACTTCCACCACTGAAAAATTCTGCAAAAGGCATAGAGTCAGTGTAATCGAAACAAAGTTGAGGGCATGGAACATTTGTTCTGCCTTTAAAATAGTAATTGCCAGGACTTACATTAAAGACAATATGGTGTAGTATTAATAAATACTGTGCTCTTCAAAATCTTCAAAAATTACTTGAACACAGGACTGGAAGGGATACTAAGCAACTTTGCAGATTACATGAAACTGGGAGGGGCTGCTGACTCCCTCAAAGGCAGAGAGGTCCTTCAGAGAGACCTCAGCAAATTACAGGACTGAGCAATCACCAACCATGTGAAGTTCAACAAGGGAAAGTGCCGGATTCTGCAGCTGGCATGGGACAACCCTAGATGTCATACAGACTGGGGAATGAAATCCTGGAAAGCAGTGCCATAGAAAGGGACCTCGGGGTCCTGGTTGATGGCAAGCTGAATATGCGTCAGCAGTGCCCTGGCAGCCTGGAGGACCAACCCTGTCCCTGGGGCCATCAGGCAAAGCATCACCAGCCAGTCAAGGAAGGTGATTGTCCTGCTCTGTTCTGCACTGGGGTGGCCTCACCTTGAATATTGTGTGCAGTTTGGGCACTGCAATATAAGAAAGTTATTAAGCACTTAGAGAGCATCCAAAGGAGAGCAACAAAGATGGTGAAGGGCCTTAAGGGGAAGTCGTATAAGGAGCAGCTGAGGTCGCTTGGTCTGTTCAGCCTGGAGAAGAGGAGATTGAGGGAGATCTCATTGCAGTTACAACTTCCTTTTAAGGGGAAGAGGAGGGGCAGACGTTGATCTCTTCCACATGGTGACCAGTGACAGGACTCAAGGGAATGGCCTGAAGTTATGCCAGGGGAGGTTTAGGTTGGAATTAGAAAGAGGTTCTTCACCCAAAGGGTGGTTGGGCACTGGAACAGGCTTCCCAGGGAAGTGGTTACTGCACCAAGCCTGACAGAGTTCAAGAAGCATTTGGATGACACTCTCAGGCATGTGGTATGACTCTTGCGGATGGTCCTGTGCAGGACTAAGAGCTGGACTCCATAATCCTTGTGAGTCCCTTCCAATTTGGCATATTCTGTGATTCTGTGAACAGTGGAAATATTTATGTTCTTATACTGTTGTCTATCATCTGACTATATCCATATCACTTTAAGAAGTCCCATAAAATATTTTGAACGTTACCAGCCAGAGCACCTATATATTCCTCCCACAGCCTTAAAAACCAAAATTCATAATGTTTGCTGTGTATACAGGTATCTTCTCCTCATCTTAGAGGTGATGTGGGGTAAAGGTCTAATGCAGAGAATCTTGCCTGGCAGTTGTCTACAAAAGCAACATCATCCTGGACTTGATTGTGATCTTTTACCCAAGGGCATGATCTGAGTTACAGTGAGGTTTGCCTCCTGTTTTATATTCCAATCAATTTGATATTTTGATGGTTAATATTTAGTAGTATAAAACAATTAAAACATATCAGTTAAATCTAGTAAAAGTAAGCATTGCCACTCAATATTAATTTTTGGAAACCTGAACAAATCTGCTGCTTATACTACTCTGCTGAGCTTGGCTATCCTAAGTATTCTCTGTCATGCATGCTGAAAGCACAGTGTTCCCATGTTACAGAATCTGACTGAAAGGTTTGCCATTTTTAAATAAGTTTCTGGTATTCACTTGCTCTAAATGCTGAACAAAAAGCAACACTAGATTAGAACACTCTTCTTTTTTCTTATTCTTTTTTTTTCCTTCCTTACTGCATTGAAATGTCTTTAATCAAGAAAAGAAGTCCCATAATTCAGAAAAGATCTGCTTGAAACAACTTCACAATAACATCTAGGCAATACTACACACAGAACCACAAAACTTGAAGTTAAACAGTGGATCCATTACTTGCATTTGTATCTTCATACCGCAGGATGCAAGGTTCAGAACCTGATGCACCTGTTCAAGTGAGTGGCCTCTTCACTCGGGAATATTTACTGTGACTGAGCTGTTGAATGAAGGACATGCTCTAAAATTTGTTGCCTGGATAGACTTCATGAATGTAGGTGCACATATTTCTATAGCACCAAGGGAACTCAGGGAGTAGATGAATTCCATTTATGCATGTGCAAGGAAATATTTGTAAACAGTAAACAAGCATCATAGAAATGCATGGTTATAACCACTCAGAAGATGACAAGCTGTTGAACATCTCTTTTCGCCATCTTCTAACTCACTGTCTGGTCTGTCTGATGCACAAAAAACGTCAAGCTTCCCTACCTGGAACTTGTGGAGGGAATATGTGAGAACATTCACATCATCTTAAGGTAGGATGTGGAGTTTTGCCAAACAGCCCAGATGGAGAGGGCACAAGGCAGTAGTATTACTACCTGCATAAAGCTTTCCAGTCTGTGCCTTGTCACTGGAAATCTCTTTATAATCCATCTATCTTGTTAGTGCTTGCTGGAATTTATGATCTGGTTGTATTTTTTCCATCACTGTATGGACACTTGATTAAAGCATGCAAATAACTTATTTGCAATTATTCCACTTGGAAAACACTCCTGGTTGCGCCTAGGGAAGGAAATGGCACAGTGTTCACAATAACAGAAGCTAAATCCACCTCCATATAAGAATTACACTGGGCACAGCCCAGAAACCCCTCTTGCTTACGTATCCACAATAATCTATGGCTCAGTGTTATGTATCCACAGTGCTAGGTCTTGCTGTTGATGTGATTTCTTCTCATGCTTCTCTTCTATAGGTACCTGATGAAAGAGTTGCCAAACTTCCTGGAGTTCTCTATCAATTCCCTGCACTAGGTAGCCATCTGGTTGACCCATCTTATGAGTCCCAGCTAGACGTTTGCAGATGAAATCCTTCTACAGGAATGCATGTTTCTGGTTTATTTTGCATTACCTTCTCCTCTGTACCAATGGTACAAGCTGTTATCCTGAACCTAATATGGTTCCTTGGCCATTTAGTAATGCTTTTCTTGATCATGTTTCAGTTGTTCAATCTAAACTGCTGTATATTCAGTGAAGTAAATCTGTTGGCTCTGACAATTAAACACGGATGATGTATACATGTGTGTGCATGCTGAAGCAACTATTTTCCAGGGCTTTGAAAGGAATTGAAAGGTAGCAGGCAGAACAATGCAGTTGACAGAAATGCCTGGATGGCATTTAGAGAGTATCCAAATGAGTTCACAATTATGTGTTGTAGCTGCACCACATTGCAAAGTGGGTAGATGGGAACACATGCTGAAATATGGCCAGTGTTTAACCCACATTGCAGCCAAGATTGCCAACACATTTTTAACATTCAACTAGATATGTTTACGTGGGCTTTTTAAAAATTTTGTTCACGCATAAAAACCTTTACCTAAAAATGTGACAAAATCACTGATATTAAGAAAATTTGCATTTTTTTCTTGTTTTAATATAGACTTTTGTCCATGTGACTTTTAAATAACATAAGTGGTGGAGCAGAGTATGCCACAGCAGCTCTGGGATTTTGTAGATGAGCAGTGATGAAAATAGAGTAAATTCTGGCAGAAAAGATATTTTATAGAGCTATCTACTCTTAGTCTGTAAGTATCAGCTCCTTGACAAGAGAAACTGTGGGGAAAAAATTGCAGATTGTGACATAATAGCAACATAATTTAAGTCACGATGTCATTTTTCTTATTTTGGCAGACAAAGATCTGGCTGTTGATAGGTTTCCATTCGTGCCTACCATGTTTTCCATAGCCTGGCACAAATTTCAGCAAAGTGGAAGGCATATGACAAACTGGCTTTTTGGCTGTGACATGTCACACCAACTATGGCATGCTCAATGAAAAGCACTGTGTGAATGTCTTTTGCATGCTGCCAGGCATGCTATGCGCAGTCAGCTGCAAAAACAACATGGTGCTTTCTGCAGCTTATTTTTTGTTGTATTATTTTCCACAAATTCCTTATTAAAATAGAAGGTATATTGTATTAATATTTGCACTAAGTACAAAAACATTCATTCCAAACCAGTTCTGTAATATAGTGTGACAGTTCTACAGTCCGGCACTGTGGTGAAACTGAGTCAAAGCAGGCATATCTTAGCCTGCTCTACTGACTGAACAAATCCAGAGCACTCTGCTTCTCCTTGATTGTAATGGTCCAGGCCACTCACTGTCTTGCACTTGCAATGCTTATTCAAGGTCTTTTTTGCAATAACAGGCTCAAAATTGGACTCCAGAACCTCTTGCATGAGTGTTGAAGATGTATATTATCACTCCTATCAACCTGCTGGCTATGCTCTTGCTAGTGCAGCTCATTGTGCACCATAGCAAGGGCACACCAGTGACTCATTTGCTCCATTTGTTGTTCACCAGGATCTCCAAGTCCTTGCGTGCAAAGGTGCCTGCGGAGCAGTCAGTACCAACCCATCCTGGTGCATGAGGTTGTTCCTTCTCAAGTGCAGGACTTTGCATTGCATTTTTTGAACTGCTTCAGGCTCCTGTCAGTCCACTTCTTCAGCCTGTCTGGGCTCATCTGGATAGCAGCTTGTGATTTTATCCTTGAACTTGCTGAGAGTATATTTTGTGTCATTAAAGTTCTTCCTGCAATAAGACAAATTAAATTTCACTTCAGAACAATACTGGATATTCTAGTGGACCAAATCTTGTTCATAATATCAGAATAAATTTAGTCTAAATTATCACTATCACTTTGACTTGTCTCTTTCTTTTTGATCACAGATATAAAAATTTCAAGGAAGGGGACTCTGTGTATACTGGAGAATTGTACCAATGAATCATTGCTTTTATGGGACATATTTAGTGACCTTGCCATTGGCTCTTGTTGCTTCTTCACTCACAGACCCTGTAAGCTGCTTTCATTTTCTCCTTTCTCTTTTATGGACTCCTGGCAACGAGCTTATCTTCTATCATGCAAATAATTTTTGTGCGACAAATCTTTTTCCATCGTTTTCTTCTCTGCTGCTCCTTCCCGTTCAGCCCTCTTTTCTGCCTGCTCCAGGAATTTATATCAGTCTCAGTAATCCCTTTACCATGCTCAGCTCCCATTCTCCTTACAGCAAAAGCTCCATATGTCCCTTGTCCATGCTATTCTCCTTGTGATACAATAGAGGCTTCATAGCCTTCTTCTTCCCTTTATTTCTTTCTTCTTTCTTCCTGCTCAGCCAATGAACCACTCAATGATTTATCAGTAAATATGCCTAATTGGGAAGATAATAGGGAAGACACCTAGTTTATATCTGGGCAGAACAATATTAACTGGTGTGACCAACTGGCTGTTTATTTGATCTGCAGAATACTGTAGAGGTATTTAAGCTGCTGGAGTGTTATGGTGCTGTCCATTCCATTGTTATCACATTACTTCCAAGCAGACAGAAATGTCATAAAGATGATGTCATAGCACTTAGCCCACTGACTTATGTGATGCTGATCCCAACACATTTTTGAAATATGCTGCAGTTCTGAGGTTGGATCTTTCTAGGTTAGTTTTGGGCAAGCTTATATATATCAAGGAGCATGTACTAAAATACCTTCTGTTTGTCAGCATGACATTTCTCTCATATGTCTATTGTATTGCAGATGCACATTTTTCATATTTACTGAATAATGTGCCTACTGTAGCATTGCAGCTGACCACTAGTTCAGTAGGAACTAACAATACTGGGATTTTGTCCCTTTTGGGAGCTTTTCATGTATAGATACAAGACTAAGATGTCAGTTTCTGACTACACTTTTTTGAAAAGTGCTGTCTCATTCACTCTCTTAAAAGATCATGTAATTGTCAGCAGCAATATTTTTTATTAGTTTTGAATAAAAAAATTGAAATTCTTAAGGGATCATCTTTATCTATATTTTGTCATCAATACACCACTGTGTTTAGTCAGAATAGCTCAGGCTCAGCTCCTGAGAGTAATGCTTTTCCATTGCCTTGTTCTCCCTTGTACAAACAATGTAGAATGAAGAGGAAGAGGCAAAGAGAAAAGGAAAAAAATATTGCCTGGGATAAAATACTTGAATTAATAACACAGTTTGTATGAATAAGCCAAAACTGGGGCTGGGATATGGTATTTAAATAGCCACATGTGATGAAAAATAAGTCTGATCTTACTCGCAATTGCTATTAATCTGCCTCATAATGGAAGAAGGAATTTTTCTATTTTAATAGTGGACTTTCTCAATCACTGTATTTCCTCCTTCACTTAGTTGTCAAAAAAAAAAACATGCAAGGAACAAGATTCTTTGGATGAGAGTGCTGTAATAGCCTAATGCAGCAGGAGCTGATTCTTTCTAAACCTCATAATAGAAATCAAAAAAATACCACAACTTTCCAAAACTTTACTCTTTTGTTAGGAAACAAGGTGGCTGGCAGTTACATTATATATAACTATGGTCATACATTAAAAGTCTTGTCACTGGCTCTATAATATGACCCTCTGTGTGGCTGGCTAGTGCCAGAGCTTTGTAGATTCTGTCTCATTTTCTCAGCAAAATGTCAGTATGTGGAATTTCTGTAGCTAGAGATAAAATCATCATAGTTGCTGAGATTTCTGTGAAAGATACAAATAACTTGAAAGAATAAATTTATATTTAAAAGCAAAGTAAACTTTATACATTCTGATTTGATAACTTTTGGAAATGCACATGTCTAAATCCAAGAATGATGAAACAATTATGCCACAGAGGAATACAATCATTCTTAAACTGATGAATCTATTGATCTGATTTGAATGAACAGCCTATGAGTAAAGCATATTTGCCCATGCACTGTACTTGAACTCAGAATAAGCTTCAAAACATTCCTCCATCCCCACTGACAAAGTCCTAATTTTAATGGTGATTACTATTTTGTGGAAAAATATCTATCTGAAGTGTAAAGTCCAAGCATAAGTATGAGTAGTAAATACAACTGCCCAACCTAAATCTCTTGGCCAACTGTGTGCCTTTTCCTCTTCGAATGGGAATTATTTTTGTACTTGTTCAAAATGAGACTACATGCTCTTGGGTTAATGATCTTTTGTTTTACACATCTGTGAGGAGAAATGAATAATCATCAGGGATGGAAGCAATATAGAGAGGTGACAGTTTGCTAATCAGTCAAGGATCTTGCACTAATTCCTGGTCCCCTGAGCAAAGCCTAAATAAAGTCATTTGAGGGTAATTGCTATGTCAGGATTGCTAGAAATAGCAACCTCCTTCGCTCTCTGGGAGTGAGTTATGAAACATGAGCAAACACAACCTCTTATCTATTTCTGGAAGTCATTTTTGTAGCTTTGTCCCCATCACCATCAGTAGCATGAATGCTTTGGCTGATGGATACTCACAATTGCAGGTTTACCCACCCACTGCGTTCCTCAGAGTTTTAGTTTACTGATAGAGAATATGCTTTTGTTGGGCATTTCTCCATAGTATAAAGAATGTGGATTCATGCTGCACTTTCTGTCCTAGAACTTTGCCTCTCACTAGCTATGGCTCAGAACTATTTAAGATCTGAAATAGTTCAGTCCTTCTAAAAAGGTAGGTAAGGTACAGGATCTGGACCATAATTACAAATGTGCTCAGATTCTTCTTACATCAAAACCATTTCATGGAATACTTAAAGGTATAGGAACCACAAATGTCTTTTGACAGACATGCTACCATGAACATGGTAAGAGAAAGAATGAGGGGCATTTTAGACTGGGAAGTGGGACGACTATTTAAGTTATAAAGAGTGTTATTTTCTCTTCCAGGTCATCTTTATGTGTGTTTGGATCTTAAGATTTAAGAATTTTATCAGACCACTTAGCACAAAAGATTAGAAATAAAAGGTATATATAAGATTTAGAAAATTATTCTGGTAAACTTAATTATCTATTTAACTAGTCCTTTTTACTTCAGACTAACAGTTTCAGGTCAACGCAAATAAAATATAAATATAAACTATACATAAGTGATCGGGCACCACCAAATTGTGGGATTTTCACAGCAGACATGTTCAGATTTTGCTTTTATGAAGTGATGATGTCAAATTCTTACTGTTCTAAGCCTGAGTGCCAGAGCACATATGAGCAGATTGCTCCACTCTTGAACAGAGACTTACATTTCAGCATATAGGCCATCTGGGTGATGCTTACAGTAACACTGTAATGGTTATCTAACTAGCAAGTTTATAGGATTCTGTCTGTTGAATTTGCAGGTTCATTTTTTCATGGATAGATGCTATCTGGTGAATTTTAACCTCACTACTTGAATGTTTCTCATCTCTGAACTCAACTATTATTCTTTAAATCAATTTTAAATTAGAGGCCAAGCCTGCCTTACATTTTTTGGATAAATGTGACTTTACCATTATCAGAAGTAGATTTGTTAGTTACAACTCAGAGATGGGACCAACCAAATTGAGAACTGTAGTTTTCCTGAAAAAAAATCTGTATCTCATCAAGAAATTAGGACAACAAAACTTGTTGGAAGTCAAGCTTCTAATGATTTTTGTGTATGAAATGAATCATCCTATTTCTGTCTCATTTTTCTGCTTCATAATTATGAGCTACTCCTAGTGCTCCTGACTGCCTACTTCCTTCCCATCTCTTTTCAGACCCCCTCTGCTTTAGACCTAATTCAATTCTGACTGTTGTCTTCTATGCCATTTGCATATTTTCTTAAAAGATTTCTCCTGTACAGGGAACTTGAACCACATTCTGTAATGAAAGGCCCAGCAAAGACTTTCAAAGGCTTTCTTTTACTGGAAGAGGAGACTGGTGTTTTTAAGAGATTCTACAGAGGGCTTTTCTGAGAATAAAGTGTGCGAGTGTTTCATCTGGAAAGAAGTGTTGATGGACACAGTATACTCAGGCTTGGGGAAAGGAGGAAAATCCAGAGAGAAGGGCTAAGCACACTGTCTGGAAAAAGGAAGAAGATCAGAATGAAAGAAGTCAGAAGGAAGCCTACTGTCTCATTCGGTACTCTTGATGACCCTCAAGTCCCACAGAAAAAGATCTCAGTAAAAGCAGACATCCAAAGGACATTCTTTTTTCCTCAGAAGTAACTTATTTGAATTAAAAATCTAAGTTAAAGTGTCTAAGGTTAAAACGTTTTCTTAGATTGCTTCCTCCTTCTTTCCACAGCCCCTTTTAGGTTATCTAAATGCCAAGGAGTTCAGAACACACATTGACTCTGGAAAATTGCTAAATGTCTGAGAACTCAGGACAGAAATGTCAGTATCTACTGAGCCTTCCTACCCAGGCAGTAAAGTACAACCTCAAATTTGTCCATTTAAGTAGGAGTAAAAGATACAGGGCTTTATATATTACATACTTTGGATCTGGAGGTTTGGCTGTGGGTCATGGTAGGGAAAAAATGTCCAGAAATGGAAATGAAAATTGAGGAAGAGGTGGGAAATAGTATGTGCTGTTTGTCATAAATACGTAACTCCTGTGTACTGTGTTCATGTCTCCACTTTTAATATTGCAAAGTCACTGGAATATCTCGGGTGGTTCCAAACCTTCATCTGTTATCTTGCTTCAAATTGTTCATGGCACAGGTATATGTAATTGTTCCTTGGCTAACACTGCTCTTTAGCTTCAGTAACTCTTATTTGTTGGTGTTTACCTCTCAGATGATGTGTATATACAGACAGCTGTCACTTCCATCTTACCATTTGTTCACTATGCAAAGCGCACTAAGCTTTCATAGTCTCCTCTTATAAAAGAGACTCTTTAATTCCCTTGTCTCCCCTGCACCTGTTCCAATTCATCCTAATTCAGCTTTATCAGGCCAACAGACTTGCCTCAGAGGAGGTCATACCAGGGTCCTCCAGCTCCAGTGATATGTCCTCAGTTTGTTCTGGGGTTTTTTGTTTTTCTTTTTTTTCTTTTGTGAGAAGTTCCTGCCTGGTAATGTTTATTGACATGTTATCACCAACAGACCTCACTCTTCCTCCTTCTTTCACTTCCTCCTCATATGAGAAAAAATGTATCAACCAGGAACATGATTCAAGAACACTGTATTGCACTGTCTAGTACCAAATTTCACCCACTGTAGTTTACACAGTGTTCAGGGATACTGAACTTTTATGCATGATAACTCCACACTTCCAACCCGTGCCATTTGCAGTTTTCTTTATCCAACTTGTAATTTGGTCCCCGCTTCATTACTAGCAAATAAAATAAACTCATTTCTTCTTATTTCAGAAGGTCTACTAAAATTTAAATCATCATAATTTGCCCTTCAGTCCAGTGTCTTGTCTTCTCTTCTGCTTAGTCAGTCCCTCATCCATTTTACACCACTGGTGCTAATCTCCATCTTCTCTAACTTGCCTGGTAGCTCCCTGCGTGTTACTAACAAATATTTTTAGAAGTCATTTGATTTCTGTGTATGTCACATAAGGAACACATGCACACTAACAAGCATGCTTACAATTTTAAGTGCAATCTGATGCATAACACCCTGCTAAATGAAAGGAGAATTAGAGCTGAAGCAAAACAAACAAATCCTCTGCTTAATTTGATAATAAAGATTTTATCTGGAGCTGGCAGGAACTGGATCTTCAGCTAGTTTAATGATTTCCAGTTTCCAAGAATCCTTGCAGTAGAGGAAACAGCACCTTTTTAAAGGCTGGGGCAATTAATGCCCCCGAATTTTTGCAGGGAAATTGTTTATGAAGGCAACGAGAGACTGCACAGCAGGGAGCAGCGCTGGAACCCAAGGGTATACATGGGAATTTCATAGGGAAGGGTGTGAATCTGTGACAGCCGTTTGCACGGAGAGGCTGTTGGCCTCATCCCCGCACCCCCTGCTGACCCCTGGATCAGGGATAGCCGCGCATTCAGTGGGAAACACAGAATTACAGAACCGGCAGAGTTGGAAGGGACCCACAAGAAGCATCGAGTTCAACACCTGGCGCTGCACAGGGCCCTCCCCAAGTGCGTCCCCAGGCCCATCACAGCCTGTGCCCGAGAGCATCTCCCGAGCGCTCCCTCCCAGCCCTGCCCGCTCGGTCCGGCCCCCCCCGCTCCGGAGCGGGCTCAGCGCCGCGGCTCCTGCGGACCTCCCGTCCCAGCTGAGGAGCCCTTACGGCCACTAGGCTTTCTACAGACAGCCACAAAAGGCCGGCCAGCCTTCTTGTCACCTGTGCACTTAATTTCAGCAGCCAGCCAGGCTAAGCGTCCCGGTTTCTGTGCATGTCAGTCCGTCAGTGTATGCACGTGTCTTACTACTATTTGAAAACTATTCCTACATTGCCTGTCCGTAGTGCACACTCGTGCTTTTCCGTATTCCCATTTCCCCGGCTCCGGGGCAGGCGGTGGCAGAACCTTTGCCCGCATGAGGCACCTCCATTGCTGCCCCGGACCGGCTCCAGCCCCCGGGACAACCGCGGGGCCGGGCCGGGCTGGGCAGCGCTGCGGGCGGTGCGAAGCCCTGGCACTCCCCGCCCCCGGCCCGGGCCCACCGGCCGCGGGGAAGGGCATGGAGGTGGCGGGAGTCTATAAAAAGCCGCCGTGAGGCGAGGCCGGCGCCTGTCAGAGCGGCCGGGAGAGTCCGGGGCGCCGCCCCGGCACCATGATCGGCCCCGGCTTCCCCCCGTGGGGCTACGACAGCGACAACGGTGAGCGCGGCCCGGCCCGGCCCCGCCGCGGGTCTGGGGCCAAACCCGGGCACAAACGGGGCCCTCCTGCGCAGGGAGCGTGGGCGGGGGGATGCGGGTCCAGGCGGGTCCGGGGCTGTGCACGTGGCGGGGCTGTGCACGTGGCGCGGCCGTGGCCGCTTGGTTGGCGCTCGCAGGTGTGGAAGAGGTGATGCTGGTGGAAGGCGAGGTCAACGGCAGGGGGGCTCTAGGTTAAATAAAGTCAGTGTTCCTACTGATTATGTTACTTAAAATTTAACACAGCATTAAAATCCGGCTTTAAACTACCATGGATGCAGGGAGAGGGCAGTGCAGCCTCGGTCCCTCCTGCCTACAGAGGTTGGGGACATGGGTGGCCTCTTGTTCTGTGCTTTCCTCTGCCGCAGGATGGAGGGCTCAACAGAGGTCAGGCATATTCTACATGAACTTACTGGTGAAACCGTGATGATAATTAAACCCACGTTTCAAATTTCTGGCTTCTTCAGGGATTGATGGCCTTTTCTCACTCCAGATGAATACATGGTGTCACATTTGAACCATTTTGTGTACATCCCATCATACTTCTAGCCACTTCTGGACTTGGAGTGTACATCTCTAGTTGCCTTTCTTGGTGTACTGTCAGTCTCCTGTCTTGAGGTTGCTATGAGAGTTTTAAGTTCAGTTGAATGACTTGCAGTATCCAGTATTCCATCTAGAATAATCTGCTTTTTATACAGTGAAACTCTTGACAAGGCATGCATAATAACCAGGCAATTAGTAACCTACTTATTGAAACACTTAATTGATGTTCTGTACCTAAGCAAAGCCAAGCTTACCTTTGTTTTAACACAAGTATAATTTATACCTTGCTGGAAAAGGTTTTCATGATATTTCTCTGTACTTTTTTCTAGGACCAGATCAGTGGCACAAAGATTACCCAAATGCAAAAGGACGCCATCAGTCACCAATTGAAATCAATAATAAAGAAGTGCATTATGATAGTTCTCTACTACCATGGTTTGCTAGTTATGATCCTGGTGCAGCTAAGACCATCCTCAATAATGGGAAAACCTGCAGAGTTGTATTTGATGATTCATTTGATAGATCAGGTCAGTTTTGTTTGCATCTGTAACTGTCACTATGTATCAGTGATTGTTTCTCAGTTCGCATGGAAGAGCCTGCTCTGATGCTCAGACTGTCAGAAGGTCTCTGTGTACTGCTTGCATGTGATGTACAGGTTGCTGTGACCTCACTGCCCTGCACTACTGCTGGGAGAGGCCTGGAACTACTTTTAAAGTCCATAGGTAAAATCCTAGGGGACGGAGAGAGCTGCAAAGAAACGTGGTGCAGGATGGATTAAGATGTGAGGTAAATTTCTGAGTTTGCACAAAGCCATTGCAGTTGTGTTGCTTTCCAGAAGCAAGGAGTCGAGGCTTTATCTGTGAGAACTGAATTCCATTTAAGCTGTTTGAGATGTCCAAGAACTAAACAACAATATTTAAAAGCTCTATCCATGTAATTTCTGATCAATGAAGTAATTAACCAGATGTTGCCACAAAGTCACAGTATTTAATCAGTGAAAACTCTTTTTGGCATTCATGAGATTTTTGTCTTAATGAAGATTATAGGGCAGAGAAATTTCAGTGTTTCAGGTTTAATGTCCAAAATATTTTATCCACTTGTATCTGTGACAAAATACAGTGTACAGACTCATTTCTTAACTGCATTAAAAGTTCCACTTTCTATTACAATATAACTAGGATTGACAGCTATAATTACTAGGAGAAATTCTACTAATAGATTGTTTCATGTTAAGTATATGTGGACATGGATTGAATTTAATGGATTTTTAATGAATGATTTGGGTTTCATGAAAACTGAGGATCAAAATGCATGTAAACTGGACTAGTTAGTATACTATCAAAACTTAGAAATTACTATGCAGTTAAGAGTTTGGTTACTTTTCTAGCAAAGTGGGAATCTTTAATGTTGTTTGAAGAAAGATATTACTCAGATAAATATTAGGCAGATAAAACGATACATAAAGAGATGTAGCTGTGGCATATGAGAAGACCTCCATGACTATTACTTACCATTTTTTACCATATGTTGTATTTATGAGAACAGCATCAGATATATAAACAGTTGCATCTTCTGGATAAATGTCAAAGTAATTATTGTTATTATAACTCAGATTTTGAACAGGAGGGAGTATCCAGCACAACAATCTACAGCATGGATGCAACACTCGCTACAAAGAGCAGAAAGTTTTCGGATGTTCTAAATATTTTTTCAGATGAACTCATTGGTAACTGTTGTGTTTTGATCTCAGAAGTAAAAAGTGACTCACTGCAGAAATGTAGGTGTATTTCTCAACCCTTTGAAGTCAAGAAACATTCAGTGTTTGTTGTTACGTCTCCTTTGTTATAACCATCGCCTGCGGAGTGTGTGGGTGGTGTTCCTTCTCTAATATAATGCTAATTGTGGGACAGATTCCACTGTGCATACTCCTACTGACTTGAACATGTTTTAACCTTTTAAGATATGTACAGTGGCTTATTTTTTTATATAAAAGTACTACCAGCTGCATAATACATACATATGCAATAGCAATCATATAGGAATGAAGCTTTTATTCCTTTGGAACCAAGGCATTCATTCTATGTATATATATGTAACTATCACACTGTCTATCTGAATTATGTCTGAGTTAACCAGAAAACTAAGGGCTTCATTCATTTTCCTAACTTTTTCAGTTAGAGTGGTCATACCTGTATGAGTACTTCTGTCTAGATTTTCATTAGTGTAGATAAAACTGATTGCTGAATAAATTATAAGAGTAATAAAATTAATTACCTTGGATGTCTCCAAGTTTTACATCCATTATGTCTTTTCTGCCAAGAATATTTGGAATATTCACAACTGGGAGAGTTCCTGAAACTCAAGTTTTTAGAGGGAGGGCCATCCAATGCAATTCAGGTATTATGTTGAAAAGGTCTTGTTACTGTTATCTTTTGAGTGAGTCTAGTTGGAAGGAATTTGAGAATTTATTTCCAGCTATTTATAAAGTCTGATTGACTTTAAGAATCAGCTATACAATTGAAGGCTTTGCTGACAGTTGCTTTAGGAGTGGTGTCATGGCTCTGCTGGCCCCCTGTAGAAGTTAATGGATTGCTGTGCTCTCAGTTTCCTGTCTTACCATACCTATGCAGAAGGACCTTATGCACTTTAAAATTATTGCAGTTGGAGGCTGAAATCCCAAACTCTAGGAAATAACTTGGAGCTGAATTCAAACTTCCGGGGTGGCTGGGCCCAGTAAAAGACATACGAGAACGTGGATACTTTGGTATCCTACCACTGATAACGTTTTTTGGCCTGAATGGCAACTCAAATGCTCTTTCACATCCAGCAGTGACACAGTTTTTTGTTTGAATTAGGGCTGCAATCTTATTTCCACTAGCAGAGTCCATTTGTTTCTAAAATTAAAAAAATATTCATGTCAGAGCATCGAACTCATAGGGTGATTTTCATGGTGCTGTGTGAGATAATAGCTTGTAACTTCCTTACAATTCATGACGCTTCGGCTTTCCTGGTGGTACTTTGGTTAGATGGTAACATCAAGGTGTTTGATCACTTGAGAAACAGTAAAGATGTGAAAGTCTGGTGATGGAACCCAGACAGAGTAGCTGGGGAGAGATACATTAAGGCTGTATCCAATGGATGTCTTCCTTCATCTTTTCACTTTGTTGTTTTTGTTGGCATTTTTATGGAAGTTAATTGACCAACAAGTTCCTACTTCTTTTACTGGCTTTCTGATGGATGACAGTTAAGGGCTTGGAGTACCTCAGTGCAGGCACACATTCTGACAAGGTTACCTTGGTGCCGTTTCCAGAATCTTTCTTATCAAAGAAATGTGTACCTTTGGAAGTGGATGATGCCAACAAAAAATTAAAGAGAGAGTTACTGTAAGAAGTCAGGGCTTGTGTTGCTTATCATCAGTCTCTCTTAGCATGACTAGTGCTTGTGGACAGCATTTCCTAGAGTACCACTTTGTGGGGAATCTCATTTATTTTTGCAAATGAAATTTTGATGATCAGTTTCTGGTGAATAGACATTTATTTGTTGACTGGTTCTAATAGAGTGAGGACAACCCCCCAGTAACTTTAATTAAAACAAGGTAAAATCTGTTTACAGACATGCAAGTTTTGGTTGATTCTTGCAAAATGTTACTCAACATTTAGTCTACTGAACTTACACTGGAGAAAGCCAGTAGCTATTACAAAAATAGCACCACTAAATCCCAGGGCTTCTGTAGCCATGGTATGTACATACCACTCAATGGCTGTACTGCGTAACACAGAAGGCAGCAAAGTTAAATTATTCCTTCAGTGTTACAACACATCTGTCACTTGTAGTGTCTGTGTGAAGGTACTGAGCACTGCAGAGCTTGGGTACAGAGACTTTAGGAGTTGAGTTTCTAAGTTTGAACTTCTGTTGTTAGAGGCAAAAGTGCCTGAACAGTCAAGGGCCTGCTCAGGCTGCAGTTACACAGAGGACTGTCAGATTTCTGCCCCTGGTGATGGGGATTTCAGCCCCACGCAGATCACAAACAAAGATGATTTGGGAACTCACTGATGAACAGGCTGTGATCAAGGGACACAAAACTGGAAAAGATGTGTTACAGTGTAGGTGAGAGTGGGAAGGAGGCTGACAGACTTCTGTCTGACACTTCTCTTTTCCAATCTGACCCTGTAAGAATAAAAAGTTCAACTAGAAACAAAAGTAATTCTTCTGCATACTATTCAGTGCTTTCTTAAAGAAAATTTCAGTGAGAACTGAAATTTCAGTTCCAAAAGCTTTTGGGAAGTACATTTTATCCTGCAGTTAGCCAGACTGTTTCAGGACAGAAATCCTCTTTTGAGCAGAGGCTTTTTTTAGATGTTTAAAATGTGGCACTGACATGAAAAAGCTGTGGTTTCTGTGCTGCACTGTTAGATTCTGTTATAAAGCAGCATAACAAAGGTAATGTGTCTTTTCAATTGTCATACAGTAATACATTACAAATTTAATTTCACTGTGGTTTACCAGTTCATTTTATGGATTTGGCAGGATGGGAAATCATAACTCTTGTAATAACAGTTGTTTCTTCTCATGTTTATAAACACAACTCATCTTAGGGTCTGTTTTGTTCTCCTTGCATTTTTCCACTTAACTTTCACAATATGTCTTCACAGCAAAGAGGGAGGGCACTTGTGTTGGGCAAAAATTGCCAATTTTACCTTAGTGAAGACAGTTGACAGTTGACATTAGCACAGATTAACAACCAGACCCTACAGAAGCTGCTCAGCAAGTGGAAGCACTTATTTAAAAACCTTCTTGTCACATTTCTGTTGTCAGTGACATCCAGCTAGCTAAGGTAAAGTGACTGAGGCCATCTCCACTCAGACTGCGTCACACCTTTTAGTTGTGTGTACACAGAGTGAGAGACAAGAGGTTTTTCTTGCCTTAGTTACATCCTTCTGTGCAACATTTGCCTAGTGATTACACCGAGAGTGAAAAACCCCATTCTTTTATTAGGCAGTTCTGTCTCACGCTGCTCAGCTTGTGACAGATCAAATAAAGGTTGGGCTTTTTTCTGGAGCAGAGTGTGTGTGTTTGTGTAGGATTGCCCTGTGATAGACCATTCTTCAGTGTGAATGGGGCAGGGGACAGAATTTGAGCAAGACTGACATGACATTTTTGTCTGGTACCAGGCACTGATGGAAGGTGATGTGCAAACCCATATAAAGAGTGAGTCACTGAGAAATGGAGTAAGAGTTTGCAACAATAAGGCACCAAAAAGGAGCGAATATTTTTCTCCTTTGTCTTTCTGGGCTGGTTTCTATATTTCTGCAGTTGGCCCATGTTACTTTAATTACAGTAAGTTTAAAGGAGTTACATTTTGGTCAATCTGATGTTGCCATCCCGTTACTTCCTATACAGCAGAACCAAGAACAGAAATGCCATGTTTCCAAAGTAAGTCCAGCCATTTAGTTACCCATGTGAAAAGGATTACTCAGTGTTTCAGAAGCCTTAAAAAAGAGAAGAGCTGGCTGCTTGCTGGGTATTGGGTCTGCAGGCTCCTTTTTTAAAGCTCTTGCTTTTTGTTTTTTACAGTGGCATAGGTAGAAGTTCATAGTAAGTTATGGGATCTTCTGGAAAACATCCTTTTGTAAGTGCTTTGTGATAGGAAAACAGCTATCACAGCTTCAAACCTGTGAGTCTCAGATATTTAACGTCAATATTGTAATAATTATTAGAATAATTCCCTAGAATTATTAATTAGAATACATATAAATATTGTATGTTAATACTACTGGAAAACAATGTGAAGATACCACCACTTCTTTTATAAACTTTTATTTCATATTCTTTTTCTGTTATCTGGTTGTGTATTTATTTGTGTGGTATTGAAAACAAAAGCCCAGGAAGATAAAAATTATCCTTAGGATTTAGGCTCCAAGACACGTTTAAAAAAAGATTTCTTTTACTAATTTTGAGCTATGCAGACATAGTTTGAGATTTTTTTATGTTTTAGATATTGGAGAACTTAATTCTTGTAACTGTTGTGATTACTTTTCCTTTTTTTAAAATGTAGGGAAATTTATGTGCATTGTCATTTCATATATTTATATGTTTAAAACTACACACTTGCAATTAAAAGAAAGAAAACACTTTTTTATCCTTCTGGAGCTGTTGGCTGCATCATTCTGTCTGCTTAAAGTGTGCTAGGTAAAAGTTACTGTCTATTTATAGATGAGTGAAGCTGGAATGTGTTGGCATGTGGTGATGCAGAGCTTCACCTAACGCCCAATCAAAAATGTCTGCTGATGGCCCGTAAGTGGAAATAATGACGTGTTTTTACCTTAAAGAGGATTATTTGGTCTTACAGATCTATTTTAATGGAGAATTGATGGTCCTGTCAGCTACTGCTGTTACCGTGTCTGCATTGGCCACAGTTCTGAATGTCTGTGGGAAGAAGTAAAAGGAATTTGTTGAGAATAACAGCTTGCTATACTCTTCGTACTTTGTTTCTTGACATGATAATGGATTTAATTCCTTTTCAGATTGAAGGATATTTTTCTCTGGCATATATAGATCTGTTCTTGAGAACTGCTGAATGTTTTATAGGAATGCTATGATGTCCATCCTCAAAAAAAGTGAATGAGAATTTAATATTTTTTAGTATTTGGTCTGTATAAAGAAGTTCTTACCTTTTTATTGATCCCTTCAAATACACCACCTTCATTTACAATACGATTTAAAAATGGTAAGATTATTTAGAGTGCTAGGTATCATTCATCACTGAATTCATCACAGGCTGAACTTTTCTTTAGGAAAAGAGCCTGCATTCTCAGTGATTGTTTTTCTGGCTTATTCACTGTTTTCTTTCTCCTCTTCCATAGCTGGAGGGTAGCAGCCATTCTAGCAGAAGTAGCATCAGTTATTTCATAACTTTTTAAACAAATAAGTCTTAGCCTGCAGTAAAATACACAATTCTGTAGTTTTTTATGGGAATTTGTTTATCATCTTTATCTTGTTTATCATTTTTATCACTTTAGTAGTTGATCTTAATTATGGTTATGTTTGTGTGCTTTTATATAGGTAGATTGAATTTAGGGGGAGATTAAGACATCCAAATTTAGGTGTCTTATTGTGGGATTTTAAAGGTTGGTGAGTTATATCTCTGAATTGCCATTCTAGTCAACAGAGTTGAAGTTCAAGTCAGGTCATGATCTGTTGAGTGTCTACCTTAAGGCAAGCAGAATTACTCTAGAGGCTTGGCTGTTCTCATTACTTCGGTTATCCAAACATGGGGATCTTGTGACATCTTTGATAACTTAATTTATTTCAGCATGCCTCCAGATACTGCCTTAGAAATGTACAGTTCTTCTACAGGTCCTAGATCATGTCTTTCAGTCCTGTCCAGGTGTTTTTTGAATATCTCAGCAAGTACTAGATGCTCATTTATCCAGCTGAATTAATCCAATGATCTCTAATGAGTATAATGGAAGCCTACACACAAAAAATTTCATCTGCCTTAAAGTGCATATAGTAAATATGGTTGCCTTAACTTCTGCTGAAATCAGTGCAGATTTTCAAGCAGCATCTGTAGATGTATCTGTACAGTAAATATGTATGAAAATATTTTAGATACATATGTATTTAATTTAAAAGAATTGGAAGATACTTGAGTCTGATGCTGTTGCAGATTATCCATTGCAGTGCTGAGAGGTGGGCCTCTTCCAGGAGTCTTCAGGCTACGTCAGCTGCACTTCCATTGGGGCTCGTCTGATGACCATGGCTCTGAGCATGTTGTCAATGGAGTGAGGTATGCAGGAGAGGTAAGACTCACCACTTTCTACTTTAAAACAGGGTGTAAAGTAAAATTTGTCATTATTGTCGAGGTGAGACAAAATTTGCCATTTGTCTGCTTTTCAAGGAGTTCTATTTATTTATCTGTGTAATTTTATTCTTACTCCCATCCCTTGTTATAAATTTGAATCAGGTGGAAGTAATTCTCACAGCATAAGAAAATAAAAATACTATGTGAAACAAAAGTTTCCATTTTCTCAAAGCAACGTGACTTGAAACACAGCACAGCAAGACTGAATTACTCAGAAGCTGTGCAAACTTACTAAAACAGTATTCTGAAAGTATAGTGTTACAGCACAAGTATAAAATTGCAGTGACAGAAAGGAGGAAGAATGTATTACTTTGATTCTCTGCCACTGTAAGATTGTAAGGGAAGATGAGAATTGTGGACTAATAATATACAGAATTTACATTCATATGGATTCTTTGCTAGAATTGCTGTAATTTGAATGCCAAATGGAAGTGAGTCATGTATCAGTAGATGACATCTGAACTACATGTTTTACCTGCTTACTTAAGCATCTTTTGCTCAGCTTTTAGATGGGATTTCAGTTTTTTTTTTCAATACCTCTATTAAGATGTTCATAGTTTATTTCAAAACAAATAGTAGTATAAATGATAATATATGACTGCTGTTACTAATGCATGACTTACTGTCCCTTTTTTCTTTTTCTTTTTTGGAAGGCCTAATCATCATTCCCTATTGCTTCAAACTTGCTCATTTATATGAAGAACTGTAAATTCAGTCTCTGATGGCTTGCCGTTCAATAACACAGGTTTTTCTTTGTTTCAGCTACATGTGTTACACTGGAATCCCAAATACAGTAATTACCTTGATGCTAGGAGAAGAACTGATGGGGTAGCTGCTTTGGCCATATTTTTGCAAGTAAGTGGAAGCGTGTAACCCTTCATTGTTACTGCTACTGTAGGGTTTTCTATTCTTATCGAGTTAGAAAAAGCGAAGGTCTCTGAATATGTTTTCTAGGGATCCTACCACACTGAAAGGCTTGACTTTGGATAATATATCCTTTCCAAGTTATAGAGCATGAGTCATATTATCTCAAATGGTATTCAATATTACACATTCTTGTCCCTACAGCTATTGTGTCACTATGTGGCTGGTGGAATGGGGACATGTGTCAAAAGTGGCCCTCTGCCCAACAGCAGTCAGCTGTCCTCTATGCTAATCATGGACAGATTTCAAGGACAGATACCTCTTCTAGGCTTTTCATGAACTATCTCCCAAACAAAGCTCTCTCACAGACAATACATGTAACTCATCCTTTTTTAAAATCCTTTTGGGGCCATGCAGCCTTCACGTGAAATATTGACTGTTGCTCTCTCTTGTTAATATTCACTAGGGATAGAAAGCTGAATGTCTTTTTTGAGATGAAAAATAGCAAACAATAGATCTAACCATAAAATCTGGTTTTAAACTAGAATAAAACCTTTTTTCTAAATTCTGAACTTGAGTCCAAAGAGTTGTTTATCTTTGTTAGGCTAAAATGTAATGTCAACAGGAAGAAGTATTAGGTGAAATTACCTGTTATGCTCTATTTCTGTACTGATACAATTTCCCCCTTTGTATCGTATTAGCTGGGGTACAGACAAAGGGTACAGAGAGAAGACATAGCTTACTAAATTGGTATGAGCGATAGGTTGGATTAATGCATTGTAATTTTATAGTTAATGTATGTTTAGATGCATATACAGAAAAATAGGAGAAAGAAGAAGAAAGCTGATCAAGAAAAACTCTTTTCTTAGCTCATACTTTCAATTTTACAGGTAGGGGAAACTCCCAAACCAGAGATGAAGAGAATTCTTGAAGAAATAAATGCTATTAAAACAAAGGTAATGATGTTGGGCATTTCATTATAGGAAGATTGCTTCAAAGTGTCAAGACAAAAAAAAAATTAAGATCTCTGACTTTCTAGTATTCAAATTCTGCACTGCAACATTGCCAGAATATATTTGTAAATAAAACTATCATTGGGTTTTCCTTAACATGAAAAGTCCTTTCTTCCATTTACATATGATCCTTCTCTGGCTTCAATGGGCTTTATAAATTAAGGAAAATGAGACATACCACTAGAATTTACTCACCTAAAAACTCAGCATGGACTCTTATTCCCTCATTTGTCAGTGCCAGATAAAAGGCACCTTTGGAAACTGGTCCATTTGGTCTTAATATAGGCTGCCTAACAGTCGTCTGGAAATGCCACTGACTTCATATTTGTGTCTCAGATAACATTGTGTGATAAATCTCACATTTCATAGGCTGTCTTGTTCATTATTAGCACAAATATTATAAAAGTAGTACCTGTCTCACTTTGTTATATGGTGACCTAATCCAATATTCAATAGATAGGCAGAATTTCCATAAGAAAGGAGGCCAGAAGTAAGAGTGTATCTGCACAGAAATGAGTGAAAGACACTGTTACTGGATGCCACTTCACATGAGTTAGCTCAGGTACAAGAAGCAGCATCCTGGAATTTTACATTGTCATTCTTCTCTGGGCCCATCAGCGAGGGTTGCCCTGTTCACTTATCTTCACACTGCATCATTATGTCTTGTGTAGATCTATGTTTAGTTTCCTTAGTTCATACTTTTGAAGTATCTGTTTTTTAAAAGAGAGCAAGCTGATCTTCACTAGATCTGCTGAAGAGCTTTCTGTTTGCCTTTTTTGTGTTGTTTTGTTGTGTTTTGTTTGTTTTTTTTTTCAAAGGGGAAAGAAGCTCCTTTTCCAAACTTCGATCCTTCAATTCTTTTCCCTAAATCTCATGACTACTGGACATATCATGGGTCTTTCACTACTCCACCTTGTGAAGAGTGTATCACCTGGATCATTCTTAGAGAGCCCATCATAGTCAGTTCAGACCAGGTAAACTTCAAACAGATAATATTTTACCCACTTTTTACTTATATTTCATAGCCTAACCTTATTCTTCTGACAAGGAAAATGCTCACTGGGTTTGTGAGAAACTACGTGATTAAAAGGAAAGTGAAGTAATAACCCATGTCAGACAACACAGTAGTTCAAGTCCACAAACATCAGAAAGCTGTATAAGTCAGTAAAAACATAACACAGTGGAGCTGGTAAGAGATGATAGCAGCTTGGAGTGTGACTGACAGGAAGCTCTAATTACTGTAGATGAGATTTCTTGCCTCCATGGGCAAGACCACTCTTGCAACATCAGCAACAACAAAAAAAAGAATAGTTCTTTGTTTCCCAGGCCTCGTATTCCTGCAACATTAACTCTTGCTAGTAGGAAAGTATGAAGCTGGATCTGGCTTATACCTTGTATTTTACACAGAGCTCAGAATATTGCATTACACTGAGAGCTCCAGCCATTAACTTGTATAATTGTGCAACCACTTAAATCAGAACATAATACATTTAACTAAAGCTTATGTTAGGTTTGCATCAACAACTTTGATTATGTAGGATTTTTTAAAAAATTTATATTGTCTGAAACTTCCTCCTGTAAAGTGTTCATTGCTTACCATGATGAATATTTGAGGGGAGTGACTGGATAAATTTTGAAATAAAGTTCCTTGAAAAAGCGACCATCTGCAATGAAATGCAGTGGGGCAGTCAGGTACCCTAATTACGTTACTCACTGATTGAAGGAGGAGTCCAATGTTCTCACCTAATTCAGCTGAGCATCTCGAAATTTTTGAACATTCTGTTTTGCTAATGTGTCTCTCATAGCATGCTTCTTTCAAAACCATTGTTTATCAGAATAAAAATATAATGGGATTGGTAATTCTGTCTGCCCTGTATTCTAGATGGCATCATGTAACCAAGTAAGTTATGAAAGTATTGAATCAGGTGCTGGATACCCGTGTTTCTGGAAGGCATAGCAGCTAAATTTTCACAAACTGTAGGAGCATCAGATAACTATAGCTTATTGTTAGTGTGAAAAACGCTTTGGTCATTTACTGTAAAGAAGTAGTTCTTGTTTACCCTCATTTCCCCTCAATCCCATTTATAGGAAGTTGAATACCCTCTTTACATTTCAGCCTGTGATTCTACTCATATCACACAATTCAGTTTTCTCATCTGAGGTTGTTCCTCTGGTCAGAAGAGTACAACGATATGATATCAAAGAATTCCAACTCCAGGATAGTAGGCACATGAATATTAATCAAGGCAACTGACATATTATGTAGATATATGTAAACATGTAACTTTTCATTTTAGGTTCTCAAGATGACAACATGTTTCAGTGCATTTACTGATGTGCATGTATCACACAAAAAAATCCGTTTTCTAGTACTTTGTATTTACGTGGCTCTTTTTGTTTTAAATAATACAACTCAGGTATAATGGGAACCTTAGCTGCCAAGAGATGAAATACAGTAATGTGTTTATATCATTTACAGCTTAATTTTTACAGCTTATTGAATTAATCTGCCTCCTGTTTCCTTGCCCATTTGAAAATTAAAGTATGAGAGCTGTTTTGAAGTGGTTACTTGTGTGAAAAAAACAAATATGGTCTGACAGGTTTCCACAAAATGAATCTACATAGATGTTTATATTACAGAAGATCAGCTACAGATTGTGCTGGGAAAAGCATAGGCATTACTAAGTATCTCTGATTTAAAATATGTTTCTAAACCAATAACTGATCACATCATTGATCCAGCTTCCTGAAAAGACTGTTTTTATCCCTGCTCTGTTTAGGTCATGGTCTTTTTTCAGCTATTCTTAAGTTAGTGAGTTTTGGGAAACATAGAGTGCTCTTTTACTAGCCCTCTTGTAGCAATAAAATGAAGCATTTAAAGTAAAGAGGAACTTTTCACATACAGACAAGACATTGGCTCTTATCCAGAGGCAACTGCTTTTCAGGCCGAATTGGCAGTGTGTGTGAATTACTGTATACAAATCAATAGAAAGAATTCTCTTGCTCCAGAGGGCCTGCAGTCTAAATAGCGTATTCATAAGAGGATTGTGTTGCCAATTATTTCTAATCCTAGGAAGTGTACTGCCATGGCAGCCTCATTAATAGTGATTATTTTAAGTGTGTGTGCATTTGCAGTGGATTGCTTGGATGCTTTTGCAGCCAGATGGTAACTGTATATTAGCCACAAGGGTAATTGCAGTTGCTGTGAATCAGTACTCTGCAGGAAAAGTCAATTCACCAGAAATCCCTGCGAGATGTAGAGTGGGTGGCCTAGCTGCTCAAATTGCTTTTAGTGAAAGATTAGGAATTACTGTGGAATAACTCTGTCCAATTGCAGACTAATTTTTTCATCTTTATGTATTTGTAGCCTGAATACATGTTTTTTTTACTGAGTAGACCAGATCTTCCACAAATAAAAATAACCTCAGCACCTTTCTCCAATAGTACTTTATCAGGATTAACAAAACTGATGAATTATTTTCATCTCTTACTCTTCCCATACAAATTATTCTTCATCTGAAATCAAATTTAATTTAAGATCAATAATCCATCTGAGACATATTATACTGGTTGTAAATGTGCCCTCATCATTTTCAGGCAGACTGAGATAGCTGGCTTTTCTGAGCTGTGTAGTGAAGTGTAATGCTGAGATGCCTGAGCTAGCTCAGTCCATAAACTGGACCTGGTATAATCACAGTGCATCCAGGTTTTACAACCCAAACCAAAGTTCTGCTTCTGTTGGACTTGAAAGTCTGTACTGGAAAAAATATTGAAGCTCCTTGTGAACAAAGGTGATGCATGCCTTGCATGGGGCTACATTTTCAAGTTTACACATGGAAAATGTGTACATGCTTTTCATGGTAAGCCATCCAAGCAGGGAATTGTCAAGTGTCTGAATCGCAGCTGATAACGCTTTAGGTCTAATGTGCATGGTAGTGACAACAAATGAACGTAATGCATGTGTAAGTGGGTATATGTGTTATATCCTTTGAAAATCAGAAAGGAGTAGAGGAAGAGCATTATACAGTTTTGAAGAGTATGGGCAGAACTCTTCTTATGGCATCCCTCAAAAAGAACATACCTTGGCCAGGTAGAGTGGGAGGGAGAGTGACCAGGGAGAGTCAAGCTGCAGACCTTGTTTACAAACAATCGTAAACCTTGACCAAGTCATTATCCAGATTTGTATTCCTATTATTAATAATGAACTTTTTGTGTCACTGCAGCAGAATATATCCTCTGCTACAGACCTACCTTGAAAATGAACAATTTATAATTTAGCTGTAAAACCTTGCAATTTTAGAGGACTCTTAACAATCAGGCACTGACATAGGGTTAGAGTAGAAAAGGTTTATTAGAGCACATGCTGCTCTATTTGTATTTTCTGAGTACTTCCCACAGTTTTTATGGCTGTACACAGTTCTATAGGCAGTACTTAAATGACACTACTTTTCACTATCCTGTTCAGATAGGACCCATTTTTCTATCTTGACTATTTCTAAGAATACCACTGCTAGGAAAAGAACATGAGTACAGTTCTTGTGGTAGTGGGGAGCTGAAGTACATCTTCACATCTTAGAAGGAGACTTTCTCCACAGCTGTGGGACTGGACCAGCCTCCTTGCTTTAATTGGTGGGCTGTGGATTTTATCCACAGGATTTGATCCAAAGGATTCCCATAAGGACACTTCAATTTTTGCTCTTCTGCAGATGGCGAAGCTCCGCAGTCTATCCAAGAATGCTGAGAATGAGCCTGATCTCCCCTTGGTTGATAACTGGCGCCCAACTCAGCCTCGGTATTTCAGGATGGTGAGCGCATCTTTCCTCTAGGAACTGGCTCATGTTGGGTGGCTCCGAGTGAGGCGACCTCTAGAACTAAGAGATGTTTTTGCTTTGTGTCCTTTGTTGCATTTAGACTGAACTCCAGCTGTAGGTCTGGAGGCTGAAACTTGAGTTGTGAAATGTGGATTTCACTTTCAGAGGATAACATTTACTTAGGCAAATCTTATAGTTAAAATGGAAGGAGAGAATCTTTTTGGTTCTTTATCTAACTGCTTTAACATTAGCTTTTGTTAATACTACAAAGGAAGAAAGAAGATGCTACCAATGATTACAAAAGCATTGCTTATTGCCCACATGTCCTTGATGCTTGCCTTATTGCATGCCAAAGAGCTTGCAGTTAAGAGAGGTCATTGTTTTGACGAATAAAAATATATTTTTCGGTTGTTGTTTTCAGCATTATTCATATCCAGCTCTCAGCTGTACCAGTTAATGCACAAGGCATTCTTGAAAATAAGTGAGAGCACTTCTTGGTCTTTAATACTCAAATAAAATATGAAAGGGTAGGAAATGGTAGTATAATCATTGATAAAGAACCAAGCTTTTAATTTCTTACAACAATGGACAGGTGAAACAGAGATCTCTTCTGAAAACTTGGTATTCATCAAGTTATATGTAGTTAAAACCATGGAGAGGGAGAAGAACTGTTCCTGTTTGTGTCACAACTGGTTGCCTCTATTAAAAGACTTATTTTCCATTTTAATGTTGTAGCAGTCAAAGTGACATGAATTTTGTGAAGTTGGTCTTTGTATCCTGAATATATATTTTCTTCTTGTATGCAAGTGGCTTTTCTGTGTAAAAAGGGTGTTGAAATAGGAAGAGTCCTTAATCTTTTTAGTGGGGTTTTTTTGAGACACATTCTTAATTCATGTACAAATGTAATTGATTTTGCTGTCAATTAAATTTTTGCATTAATATCTGAAAGCACTGTTTGACTCCTGATCAAAATGCAATTGACCAGAGTGTTCTTGTCTCCTGCTTTGGCATAAACAACAATGAAACAGGATTGTAAGCCTATACCTGAAACAACACTATTTCTGCATTAAAAAATCCAACAATAATAAATACATTTACTTAAGATTTTTTGTTCTGTATGGTTTTTTTACAATTAGGAAACATGTAAAATAACAGAATTTAGAAGAAAGACTTGTCAATGTCCTCTGTAATATTCCTTTATGGAAACTGATGATGGATAGTATCTTTTTCATACGTTTGTTTGAACTACAAGAGTACTGACTTCACATGACTGCAAAGAGGGAAATAGCATCCTAAATAGCTACATCACTGAGACATCCACATCTCTTCTTTTAGTGAGATCATCTCTATTCTGACAATGGCTTTTTTGCAACATCATATGAATCAACTTCACAAGTTGATTGCACACTGGAAAAGTTCAGTCTGTATCTAAAACCATTAAGCTGAATGGTAATTTATGCTGAGCTCTGGAAACACAAAGCAGATACTGCTCTGGCAGTGGCTGGACTCTAGGCTGCTGTGTTCTAGAGCAGGAGAATGTTGCTGAGCTTGATGATGGGAGAGGGGTTGTATTCATCATCTCCAGGTTCCCCTCTGAAAGCTTCTGGACTGCATCTTCACTTTGCTTTCTTCATTCAAATAGGTAGCGTTTTGGCTGGTAAATTTCATTTAGTCATTGTTAATATTTCCCAACTAATTTCCCAAGTGGGTTGCATTCTGCTGTTCATATTTGCACTTTTCACTTGTAGCCTTATTGGGAAATGATTCAGATGATTTAACATCTGTTTATGTTGCATGTACATATTGCTGTCTTATTCATAATTCCACTTACTCAAGTGGATGGCTTGCACTAATGAAGCCTATACAAGTCCCTGTGTTTTAAAACATGTTTTTCTGAGTACATTATTAAATGTAATTTCTTCCCAGCTGGTTTGTTCCAGGACAGTTCAAAGAATAGCTTTGTGTTTGAGCACCAGTACGCAACACAGTGTTAGCTGTAGGGATAAGGACAGGCTGCTGGATTGTGCTTTATACAACAGAGGAAGGTTTAAATCTTAAAGATTTCTTTTGCTCATAAACTTGTAAGTACATATCCAAAAAAACATAAGAAAGCATTCTGTGTCTGGTAACTGATGTTACTCCGAACACAAATGCAAGTCACAGAACACCACTGACCATGCAGGACAGGGTCCTGATAGAACACCCAGTGTTTCCTGCCTTCAGGTGAAAATGGCAATTTTCTGATATGTGAAAATATAAGAAAAAATACTATAAACACTTTTCTAGTTGTTTTTATAGTCAATTCTGCAGTATATATCTGTCTGCTTATATGTTGCTTCATTAGAAAAAGGAAAATTGAACCAAAAATCAATTTTCCAAAATGCATAGTTTTCTGTGAATTACAAGGTAAGATATTTTATAGGATGCTTTATTAAACTGAGTTGCATATCTTAGAGTAGGGGTTTTTTTCCATTCAATTTGTGGTATTGCAAATCTGGAACAGGTAATCTCAGGGATTTTTAATGATACAGTGTTTCCCAGTCATGCTTTGCAAAGGAGCTGTCTGGATGATGTAAATGAAGCTGAGGTAAGCCTCATCCTCCATAGCCATGCTTATTAACTTGCAAACTTAAAGTCGAGATAATCTCTCTAAAGAAAAAGTGTCACTGGACTTTTTCATGCAGTTGGTTTCATATTATCTGGTTTTGCAATTAGTAAAAAGTAGACTAAATTAGGGTCAGGACAGTTGTAGATAGGAGAAAGCGTGTGAAAAGGGGTTTTAGCAGTTGTTTTACAGACCCCCTTCCAATGTTAAAGGACTGTCGAAGTATGGATGACAGATCAAGAAAACAGTGGTTCAGCAGGCATTGGGGGGAAAATGGAAAGAGTATGAGCGGGAGGAAAACAAAAACCCAAAAAATGGGGTGGAGGCACATCAGGGGCAGTGTGAATCATGCTGTAAGACAAATATATGAGATTAGGGAGACTTTTGAAGGCAGCAGAGAGACATGTGGGGTGTTGTGAGTCAGTGTTTAGAATGTGCTTATGTCTGATGCAATTTTCTGTTCTCTGTGGCAGTGTTCATTGTTATTCTGCAGAGGTTCCCCCTTGCTTTTAGTCTGCAGCTTTCCCTAAGTACAAGAAAAATTCATCACCGGTGTGACTGAATTCAGGTCACTGCAGGGCACTGTAGTAATAACATCCCACACATCTCACTTCTACCTGCACATTTCCACTGTGTAGAGTAGCTCTGCACTCAGTGAGGGAAGGGAGCACTGGGTTCAGAACTACCTGGTGAAAAGGGAAGCCATCCAATTTTCATGTGAGTGGAGTAGAAAGCAATGAATTACTACTGTATTTGACTTTCGTACCATATATGCCTGACTACACTTAATGACATCAGTGCTAATTAGGAGCAGCCCCTCTGAAACAAAAATGCAGACATGAGACATGCAGCCATACTGCACAGCTCGTTGGCAGCCTCTTCTCCAAGTTACTTTTCATCTGCTGCACATGTCAAAAATAATGTGATTTGGCCATACTCTGTGGTGCTGTGAGTCTTCCTGAAACCTGAAACGTTTTAAAGGGATGGCTGTACCTGCGTCCATGTCACTGGCAGTCTTGAACATGAGTACAAAAATGCTGTGGAGTGAAACGGCAGCTGCTGTAGCACCAGAGATATGATTAGGCTCTTCAACAGTCTAGATAAGATCTCCCCTTCTAAACTTTATCAGACTAGAAGATACCCATGGTAAACATGTAGGAATTCCATTTTATCATGTCACTCTTTTGGGATTCGGAACCTCTTCTCCAGCCCCAGCATCCTGCTGATCAACAAACTGTTCTTATCCAGGTTACCCTGTCTGCAGCCGGGCAGGAAATGATCAACCTGCAGTCTTTGTGGAGCTCTATCATGCAGGCAAAGGAGGTGTATACAGATACCAATCTAAGATTTTATATAAAAATAGACATGGGCTCTAATGGGGAAGAAGAATCAAAATCATTCAGGTGGTAGGTATTACTGAAGAATTTAGACTCATCAAATCTTCTTTAGATCATGATGACATTTGATTAAATCTTATTTATTCTATATCCTAATTTATGGCTTGGAAATTTCATTAGAGTCATCTATACAAAACTGGACAGATCATTATACCCCTTCTGTTATAATAAATAAAACAGTATTTTGCAAACTATGTGCATGACTGTTAAGACCATGGGAAGAATTCAGAATTATTTTGCTCAAGTTTCAATTTAATTGAAAAAAGAAAAAAAAGTTCAAATTTCTTTTCATGGTGAAGGAATCTTGAAAATTTAAACAAATACAACTATACAGTACTGTCTGAAGCATTCCTAACTTCACTCCCAAAATTCTGGATTTTGTGTTATTCTGTAGAAGAATAAACAAGAGGTTTTTCTATTACATTGTTTCATCAAAAGCACAGCCTTTATGGGTAGAATGAGGCTGCCATGCATTTTTCTGCTCCTTGTAATAAAGTGCCACGTGGAGAATATTTGAGATCACAAGAGATGGTAAACACAGGTCTCTGTCCTGTCAACTGGCCATGTGGCAGCAGTGACAGCTCACTGAAGCTGAACTCCAGTCTGTCAGCTGGAGAAGACCATCTCTCCAGAAGGACACGCAGTAAATCCCTAGCCACGGTCATCACAAGATGCATCACACCTCTAACAGAATGTGCTGAAGTTTGACTTTTGTCCCTTGTCTGAAAGCCTTTTTCCCCCCCGAACAGGCCTATTTCTTAGTGTTTTTATAGCTTACTCTCTCTCTCTCTCTCCCCCTCTCTCTCTCTCCATATACATATACATACATATGTACATCAATATATACACAAAACATGTGCTATGTAAATACACATTCTGTTACTGTTTTTTCTTAATGTGGGATAGCATTTGGACTGAAACTACAACTTATTTCAGACTCACAGGGGAAAAAGCATCCTAGAGAAGTTAGTCTCGCTTTTACCAGACCTATCTGGTTGGCTGCCTGCCACACCTGGCTGTCTTCCAGATTAAAGTAGCTGAGGAAACAGTTCTCTTTCCTTCCTTTTTCCAAGAACAAAAGCAACTCCTCAGCTTGGAGCAAGTTTGCTTCTTTCTTAGATCACTGGGGCTATTAATCACCTTTTCTTGCTTGAAAATGCTTGAAAATGTAAATGGACACTTGCTGATCGGAAAATAGAGCTGGCACTTTGATTCCTAGTTTCAGGTAACAGGGCAAGAGAAAGAAGTCTGTGATGGACATTGAAACTCACAGCAAGTTGTGTGTGTTTAATGTGACAAAAAAAGGCATTTGGGATTCAAAGAGGTGGTGAAACAATCCAAAGCACAGAACAAGAGAGTGATCTTAGAAAACAGTGGAAAGGTTGTGTTTGCTGGTGTTGGAGGAAAGGACACTGCAGCAGTGAGGGTGTGAAACACTGAGACGCTCAGTTAATTTTTATCTAGTTGGAAAAAGAGGCTGTGCACCCCACTGTCTTAAAAGAAGGAACTGGAAACATTGATGTGTTGTTTGGATGAGGCCTGGCTCATAAGCTTGAAGTGTAACTGGTGTTATCCCTCTTGCCCAAGCAAAGAAGGGTGATAAAAGACCATTTTTACTCTGGTGTCCTTAAAGTTAATAATCAGAAATCTGGTAACAGGCCAAGATTTTTTGTTTGAAAAGAAGATATATCTGTGTGAAGATTATCCATCTGAATGGATATTTAGAGATAATATTGGACTTCCACATATGAGAGATGTGCAAGGGAGAAGGAAAGGGAAAGAGGCAAGAGAGTTTCAAGAAGACGTTACAGAAGCTGGAGGATATAAAGAGCGCCTTCCAAGGAACAAATTGTAGGAGATCTCTTACTGGGGATGAATAAACACAAGTTAAATCCTGTGGTTTTCTGTTTAGTGCTATTTTTCATTTATTTATTAGGCAGTTTTGCAATGAAAAAGACACACTGGTCTGTTTTTTCATCTGAACAAGTCATTTGGGAAGTACAGATGTTTTTTTCTTCACAAATCTATAGCCATATATTTTCTGAGTATCCAAAAGTACTTGCCAGTGACATTTCTAAGAAATGTTAGATAGGAAATAAGGAAAATGTGTTTGATATAAATAGGGCAATAGCCACAATGCTTGTAGAAAATCTTTTAGAAGTGTATATATCCCTTGTACCCTCAGTGTAGCTACAAAATAAAAAAATCTAATTCTTAAAAATTCCTAGATCAGCCATGTTGCCCAGAAAGGATGAAAGACCTTTAACTTATCTTTCTTCTTTTTAGATGTCCAAAAGGATCCAGTTACAGTATACAATTCTCCAGAAATAATAAAAATTTGATGATCCTATATACTAACTGTCTTTTCCGATATGAGTTCATGGTACATTATGTATGTTGATTTATGCTTATTAATTCCTAATAATCTTTTTACCACGAGAGAATGGCATTTCTGAACTATGGTTTGCTGTGTATACTTAGATAAATTGACAGATACTTTATAATACCTTCCCTTAGGATCAAGGGAGATTTTATTTTCTAATACCTAGCCTGAATGTCCTACCATTTCTTCAGAACATTTCTGTTTGACCATACTTTTGATCTGGGTGTGGGAGAGATGAGAACAAGAAGGTTCAAGGCCAGGTTGGATGGGGCTCTGAACAACGTGGTCTAGTAAAAAATTTCTTCCTAATATCTCATCTAAACCTACTCTCTCTCAGTTTAAAACCATTCTCCTTTGTCCTGTCACTGCGTGCTCTTCTAAATAGTCCCTCTCACATGAGAAACCCCATTACCTTTAGCAGGACTAACGACATTCAGGTATCATGATGAGGGATGGTGCTGTGTCCCAGTAATACTTAAAAATAATGCATATGTTTTTGCCTGTCTTATATTCTATTAGAATATTACCTAACCTTTAGAGATAAACAGGTCAGCTCAGGCAGTAAAATAGTATGTTGTTACATTTGAACAGATACACAGAGAAATACCATCAGGATCAGCATAAGGCTTTGAGAGATCAGCCACCTAAACATCTGAGGAGGATGCTATGTGTTTGCTCAACACAACCATAGAAACACTTCGCAATTCTGAATTTGCTCCACTGTAAGCTAATTTCAGGCAGGGATATTAACAAAAGTGGAGTATATGAGCAACTCTCAACATTGACTAGTTTCATTTTCAGAGTTACAGAAATGGTACAGATGATTATTATGTGTATGGATGACTACTTTATGTTGCAGGTAGTCACAAAAGCTATTTCAAGCACCTTACATGCCTGACATTTACAGCCTCTTCTTTATCTTGCACGTGCAGAGAGGAGGTGAAAATCTCCGAATGTAATGTATTCAAAGACAAGATAGCACATTAGAAATAAACTAATTTTTCATATCACTTGTATGTGCAATACTTTGACATAAATCTGGAAGCCAAAATAAAAAAATTGACTTCTCAAATATTCTTTTATGTTATATTATCAAATTTTTTATAACAACTATGCAAATACAATTTATGGGAAGTAAAAGTCCATATTTAACCTTTACTTGGTTGTGACCAATTGAAAAAATGCTAGGGTTTAATTTTAGAAAGAAAAGCAGAAAAGGAATATCAAAATTTTCCCCTATTTTCTAAACACCAGTGCTACTGCTGAAAAATGTCTGCTTCTTTGTTCCATTTAATTTCAGAACCACCCTTCTGACTTGGGTTTTTTTGTGTGTGGTTTTTTTTTTTTCCAATTCTAGCTTCTCTTTTAGCAGTTCCAACCTGTCTTTCAATTAGATTTTATTATTCTCTCATACTAAATCTTATCACATCTTCAAACCACACTTCTTGGGGTATTAACACTTGGCAATACTGTACAAGATCATGTTCTTAGACATCATCTTCCATTCAAGGCAGAAATTCTTACTGTTCCTTTATTTCCTGTTCCGCTACTTTCTTCTATATCCCCAGGCAAATGATATCTACGAGGGGCATTCAAACTCACAAGTTCATTTAGTCAGTTTTGCAAATCTCATGTCTAAAATATTTCTTCCTTACCATTCAAACACTGAGAAGGACATGGAAATACTCTCAGTTGAGAAAGAGCTACTTTCTTTAGTGACTGATGTGTCTGGACCTGGAATACTGGGAGGTGAGTCCGTTACTTCATTGAAAGGTCATAAACCTTTCAACAGTGGTCCTATTCCTGATTGCAATGCCCTGACCTTTGCTATCATGTTTTGTCTGGAAGGTGCCTTATTAGATAACTTGGGGCATTAAATCCTTGATGGATTTAATGAAATAAGCAAAGTTCTGCAAATAACTGAACTTGACCTATCTAGTTGCTATTAAAATTGACTAGTTTGGTTCACTCTGCTAATGAAAACTCCTGCAGTAAGTTGGCATCCATGATGATATTCCTAATAGTCTTCATTAGAAGTGGGTAAAGTAAGTTGCAGCTCAGAAGTAACTTCTAATAAGCTTCAGAAAGAGTCACTGAAGAGACACTTATATAGGTACTCTAGGAGAAGTATTGTAGGGACCTGTATATACAGTTTAAAGTGTAATGTCTTTATTTTGCCCATTTAATGATAAAGACAAACTGATAAACACTGTCAGTGCTGTTCCATGGTGACCAACCAACCCTTACACACTTCCTTACTGCTTTGGTATTGATTAGCTTTTTGTACATCTTGGGTGAAAGATAATGCTATTGGGGCGTTCATAAATAATTACTTTTACAGCGAATCCAGGTAAAGTCCACTACACACAAATTTCAGAAGCCTCTGTGACCTGTGGGAATGGTCAGTGGGAATGACTGCTCCCTCCTGTCTTTGAAACAAATGACACAGAAAGCCCAAGAAAAGTTGTGCTTCCCTCTCGTGGATCTTCTCCCATCTTCTCGACTGCTCCATGCAACCTACAGGAAACAAAAACTTTGAGAACATGTCTTACTTTTTTTTCAAATTTGGCCAATTGATTAAAACATGGAGTGGCCAACTGCCAGACACATGCACGTATGGATATGCACAAGAACATTTTGTTTTGGTAAGCAAAAGTGCTTGTCAGGCCTTAAAAATCAAAACGGAGAACAGAAAAATATAAGCCTGTCCATAAGAGATTTCATGATTGCAAAAAAGTTTCTGTCTCATAAGATGATAAAGACATTATTTCTGTGGGCTTACTGTTTTGCTAAAATTTATGAATTCAAATTGTAATAATATTACTTCTGTAGATATGAGCTGAAGACAAAGCACAAGATAACGCATTTAATTGATGGCATCTAATAAAGAATGAGCTTGTTTTGGTTAATTATTGTTGTTTGAAACTAGCCAATTCCTGTTCTTTGTTACTAAGATTTTTAAATAACTCTCATTTCCCCCATGCCTGATTCTCCTGTAAGAAAATAAAAATAATGAGATCTGTAGAGGAGACTCTCATAGTAGGCAGGTATTTCTAGATCAGTGTTGCACTTTCCTATATATCTTTTTTTCCCAATAAAAAATAATAAAATCAGGGTGAATTCTTAGCTGAAGCACATAGTTCAGCAATATGAAAGAGAAAATGTGATTAAAATTATTAATGTCTTGTGAAGGTCACCTATTTTTTACTTTCTCGTAAAAAAATTTCTATTTGCATCTGCCTAAAGCCATTAAGAAGGAGGAATGAATATCAGTAGCCACACTCTCCCCTATTACAAATACTCACAGGTTGCTATTTGACCCTCCAATCTGGCAGACCAGCTCTTTTATAGCTTTTTACTCATGACATTGGTGTGGGAGGTTTCTGAGGCCAGAGCTCAATGTGTCTGAGCAGCTGTTCTGCTAGGGATCACTGATGATCTTTGTGTGAAAAAAGGTGATTCACTAGAAGATTAAGTGTATATTTGCCCTACGTACAAGTCACATAACTGACATATACCCCTTTGTTTATTCTGGCAGACCTATGAAGAGATACAGATGGATTTCACCTCAGATAGTTCAAAGCAAGACCCCCTCCCCAGGGTCTTGCTCTGTCCAGCCAGGCCAGGATGAGTTTCCCACAGTGTCTTTTATGGAGTGTAACGCAGCACTCAGAGTAACACTGATACTAGTCTTGCATTGCAAAATTATTGACAGTGGAGCCCAATGGCTCAGGCCACTAAGGTACCTCATGGTCTTTGGTAAATTCTTTCCATCTTGAAGCTGGAACACAGAAACTTGTCCTAGGAGAAAGCATGCAGAATCATGACAATGCTTTGCCCAGGGAATGACTTATGGTAAGCAGTCACTGAGCATAGTAAACACAGCATCTCTGTCATGAGGAACTCAAACATGGGTCTGCTGATATTCATGTGGAAATCCCAACTGTCCTGCTAAGGAAGTTGAGCATTCTTTTTGTCCCTCTCTCTCTAGACCCCTGAATACTTCAAATTTTTCTTCAAGAACTCAGCAGCTTCAGTTCTTGGAGGACAAAGAATCTCCAGGACTTAGTTATTAGCATATTAACTTGGCTGGCAAAACTCTTATGTCTGAACACCCTTTGGCTGGACAACTGCAAGGTCTCATGCAGGCAGAGTGTCCCAGCAATCCTTTTTAAAGAACAGCGGCAAAAGTTGCTTTGGAGAAGATTTTGTCCTGCACTTTGTATTAGTTTTACTGAAAAAGAATGCTTGTTATCTGGCTGCTTCTTGGGTTTAGCAAGAAATATGGCAAAATTCTAAGCCTAGGATATGTTTATTAATTCGCACACTTTTGAAACTTTACGTGCCAGGGTATGTGACAGCCCAGTTATCAAGGCCTCTCTATGTGCTCTGCAGAATTATTTTTATTTAAATTTTGTACTTGTGCAGCTATATGTAGCTAAGAGTTGCTTAGTGTTTAGGTATAAACAACAAATAAAAGAAATCTGACAACGAATCTCTCCTCACATATTAGAACTGCAATTGTATTTTTTTCAAAGTATTAAAAGCTTTTAGTTAATGGTTTTTATCCACTATATGTCTAGATGATTTATAATTGTTTACATCATGAATAAAGTTGAGAATTAACACCCAATTGCTTGGAGGACTATAACCCCTGTGTCCTGGGCACAGTCCCACAGAAAGTCTTTAAGCCAAAATGCTACTTCAGGGTTTCTAGGAGCATTCTGCTCCTCCACCCTCCAGTGGTGAGCTCTGAATGTGCAGTGAATTTCAAGCATATCCACTCTGTGATCACTTGTTGAAAATGGTTTCTCTGGATTATACTCTCAGGCACATGGTGTGATTCTTGGGGATGGTCCTGTGTAGGGATAAGAGGTGGACTTCATGATCCTTGTCAGTCTCTTCCAACTCAGCATATTCTGTGATTCTTTCTTTCTGTAAAGTTAGAATCATGCCCTGTGGTATAGCTGCAACCCCTCAGAAGACAGTTCTCAGAGAGGCAGTGGATAGTTTCACCTGTTGAAATCCTGGGGTTTAGCTCTTCTGTTCTTAGTTTCTTCAGAGGCACATTAACATTGGGTGGTTTTCTGTAACAAGTAGGAAACGTGGATTCACTTTCTTGTTATCAGCTATAGAACTGTCTCAGATCTGATACATTACAGACTTCTGTAGTCAAAAAGGTAGGAAGAACACAGGAATTAGCATATTATTCTGAAAAAGGTTACTTTTATGTTTGCATATAAATTCTACGTGCCTCCTAACAGTTGTACTGAAGATTACGGGATACACTTTTGATAGAAAATATGGATACTGGCAAGTTATAGAAATAGGTTAGAGTTTGTGATCATTTCTTCAGTTTAGATAAGGTTATTCTTCTATTAGTCTCAGTCATCATGGTCTTAAGCCTATTTTGACAAATCAGTTGAAGTGAAGGAGTGATAGCCTTGCTTGCACTTCTAGCCTTGAAGTTTCATCCTAGTTCCTTGCAGTCCTCGTTTTCTATTTTCTTCCTTTGACCTATTCCAATGTGACTCTGTATTCCCTTCAAAATACAATGGAAGGTCAGCATCTGCCAAACTTAAACTTTGCCTTGAAAGAGTCACCAATCTTCTGGAATTTCACAATGAGTCTGGAGTTGATAAATAAGCTTAGGTCAAACTTTCATTCCTGGATTCCTCCAAGCAGGCTGTGCCAGAGCACATTTGTGCAGACAGCTCAGATCAGATTTTCATTCTTGACTGGAGCCTTGAGTGTCAGCAAGCACACCATTCAAGTGAGTTCATATGAAAGCATGGCAATAATCACCTAAGAAAAGAAAGTATGCACTGTGCACGAGCCATGCATGCTTTTGTTCTAAAGGAAGCAATTACAAATGAAATGCAATGCTGTTTTATAGAAAGGTGGTGAGTCACTGACCCCCCTGAGAGACAGTGAGATTGAATAAATGTTTAACTATAATTTGGGGCTGTGTTTATCTGGTACTGACATGTATAGTGATTTATGTAGTGCATGGCATAACACACCTCAGACATAAATTTTCTTCTCAGACACTTATCAGCATACCAATGAGAGATCACATTATTGCCAGCAGAATACCTACTTTGGTATGGCAACATTTATCATCTCAGTTCATGTGGGTCCCATGGATTGCAATTAACAAAGTCAATAAACACATATAGAAAACTGAACATGCCTATTAGAACACATAGGTATTCTCATTGAAATTCCCAATTTTTTAAAGATAAGTCTGTAGTATCTTTTATAATAATTATTTTTACTTATTGAAAGTCAAATATAAAGCAAACTATTGAGCAACAGCTACAGCTGCCTTTGTTTCTAATTTATAGATCATGGATCCTGTGATAGAAGAAGAAATGGAGGGAGGCAGAGAGATTCAAACTCAGATAATTATAACATGTAAGCTGCAGGACTGAATTCCCTTGGATGATCATCAAGGACCTGGTGTAGCTGCATCAGAAAATGGGAGTATGAAAAATAAAGGATAAAAATATGAAATTAAATAATGAAATTAAATAGTGAAAAATAATAGTTTTCATTTGCCTGTTACATTCAAAACTCCTAAGGAAAAGCTGGCAGAGGAGGAGAGCAGGTTCAGAGCTCGCTGGGAGGACAGTTGGGGAGATGGGATCTGGTGTTCCTTCCCTGCACACAGAGACAAAGGGAACCACTGGTTTTATCAGGATCCTTATCTGCTGGTCTGACAATTGTTGCTTGGCAGGTTTTTTTTGTACAGATCTGTTGTTGCGCCAGTTTGACCCCTCATCATTACCAGTCCCTGCATCAAACAATTCAGGATGTCACTGAGATATCCCTCCTGTAGTTTCTTTGCCTATCATAGTCCTGATATTCCTGACACATATGGTGGAAATCTCACTACACATCAGGTAAAAAAAAGAAAAAAAGAGTAGTTCAGAACCTTGTTATTAATCTTCAAGCATTTTACCTGGGATGGGGCAGCTAGCTTGAGTTGGTTATTAATTATCCACATCTGTTTCTGCAACAGATGGGCCTGCCAGAGGTCTCCAACACTTGGATCCAGAAGGCAACTCATGTGTGCTTGCCTCCAGTATTTTAGTTGTTTATGCCATCTCTCATTTCTCTGACAGAAAATCACTGTATTTCAAAACAGAAAATTCCATCTGCTGAATGGGAAACTAAACTGTAGCTGATATCAATACTATTTCTCTTGTCCGTAATCAGGGATTGCCATTCAAAAAGTACTGCTGCAGACCTAGAGAGATCCAGACAGGCTGTTTCTCTCTGAATCTTTGGCACTAAAAGTTAGTAGCAGCAGCAGAAGAACAGTTGGTCCTGCTATGAGTATCATGCAAACAGCCCATTGGGACCCCCATTGTCCCGTGGGTATGTGACCAGGCAGGTGTGACTCCCACTGACTTCAGGAAACTCTGGATCAAGCCTGAGGGCTGTGCACAAGTTCCCTGATGATCACAGTTTTCCACAGAGCTCAGTGCAGCTCAGGTACTCTCACAGATGGGCAGGTGGGTTTCCAGTGTGCAGCCAGCTCCTCAAAGCCTCAAATAGAGGCTGGCTTTTTCCTGCAGGAAGGCATGGGACTCACAGATAGTGTCTGGAGGAGACAAGCAGGCTGCTGCAAGACAATGTGGTCACTGCAAAAGCTTAGACACTGCACTTCAAATAGTCAGTTCCCTAATGGCATATAGATCCCACCCTGTGATAGCATGTTTAATTTGGTGAGTCACTTGTAGCAACTGCTCATTAATTTGTCCAAATATTTTCCATTTTCTGCACTGCCAGTTTATCCAGCTCCTCTCACTTGCACACATCTACCCAGACCCATTCCCACAGAGCCAGGCATGAGGCTGCTGTGAGCTGGAGAGGCAAGTGATGAGGAGAAGGTGCCCATGACCATGTGGAAGAGTGAGACAGCCTCTCTCCTGTCTCAGGCAGGCAGGACTGTCTGGCACAGGGGGACAAGATGCCAGTAGGAGGCAGCACATGGGGACTACCTGGGATGTAAGTAGTGTGCTGTGGAAACAGGAAAAACCTCTAAGGTTGAAGGGATAGTATCACCTCAATAAAAATGTTAAAAAAAAAGAAGAAAAAAAACCCAAGAAAAAACTCTAAACAATTCATTAGCATACTACAGAACTAGAGAAAGACTCCATACAAGTAACTCCAGCTCCAAAAGAAACAGGTCACTCCAGTGGAGATCAGCTGGGAAAAAGATCTTATGCAAACATATGGTGAAGAGGAAACCTGGCTGCTTATTATTTTATTCTGGCATTTCAAGAAACCCACCTAGTGCCTGCCATATGAAACAAAAAACTTCAGAGATTTCAGATAAAACAGCAATATGCAACCCGTAAAATTTATCCATTTGTCAAAATATCAAAGTTTCTTTTTAACAAATTCCTCGACATGGCAGCATTTTTATTCCCCTTTCAGTGGCCTAATATCTATCTACATCTGATGTTTTTCTTCTGGTGTATATCTGGGAAGGGACAAGGAAAACTGCTTTTGTTAGAGGGCTCACAAGGTTTTGAATATTGTGATCCCAACTCAAAACACATTAATTATCATAAGTTATCTCAGAAAGGTATTTCACTTATCTTACATACATCTGAATGCTGATTGAATGTCAGAGCATTCACCCCCTTCATGTGATCCAGCCTGGGATAGGTGCCACAATATAAGTCTCAGAGCTATTCTGGCTGCCTTATGGGTCACTGTCCACTGACTACTTTCAAAAGTCTACCTAAATACTCAGCTACAAGACTGTGAGATACAATCTTAAAGAACTCATTTTTCAGTATCAGCAGCTTACTCCAATGTTTTCTTGCTTTTGCTTGGTCATTGTTCCAGAATTCATTGTCAGGAGATAGAATTTGAGGACTGAGGATTTTCAAAGACTATTAAACAACATGGAAAATACCAAGACCAAACAAACAACAAAAAAAGAGCTAGCTAATAGAAACATTTAAAGGTAGATTCTGGGAAAAAATACTGCCATGCTACAAGAACAGTGTTTCCAAACTTGTTTCAGACACAGGATCCATGCCAGCTTGATAATTTGGAGAATAAAATTGTTTTGTGATCCTTCACATAAGTATCCTATATAAAGACAAATGGCCTATACGTTGACGTCTGCTCCTGTGTCAAGCTGTCAGACAAAGTGCTACCATAGAAATAAAACAAAATACCAGATTTCCTTTTTGCCTGATTTTTAAGAAAAGTACACCAAGAGCACCAAATGAATCCTTATTATGTTACTTGTCTTAAAATAACATTAGTGAGAAAGTAGCTTAGCACATGAAAAATTGTTCTTCCATCATAGATGAGTTTGCAGGCCCTGATAAAGGGACTGGAGAAATTCCTATTATCTTATGGAAATCTTTCTTCATTACTATAATTATTATAAATTTTATTTCTTGGTATTTTTTCTACCTTTTTTATATTGAAAAATGATGGTGGGGGAAGGAATCATACTATTTTTGGTAGAATATTATTAACCTGGTCTTTTAGAAGCTGTGTTCAGTCATTGAGCCATCCCTCACCTGTTCATGGAGCTGATGAACCACACAGGGAAGCCTCCTTCCAGAGCTGAGATGCTTTTTGCACCCCCTGTATCCTCAGTGCAAGGCAGAGGACAGGCAGCAAAAGCCTCAGTGCTTTGCTCACAGAGTGTTGAATGAGGGACTTTTCTTTTGCACATGGGTGGATCTGAGGTCCGTGTGGGCTACCCTGGAGTGGCAGAAGTGTTCAGCTGCTGTGGACAGTGGACAGGTGCCTCGTGGTGCCCTTTATCATTCCATCTCAGCCTTGTGTGAATGAAGTCTGCTGGCAAGAACAGCAGGGCATAAACACCTCACCTTTCCTCACCTCTACCAAAAAAGGTGCCTGGCCCACATAATGTTCCTGGTAGCCCAGGAGTCACAGCTCAGCAGGAAATCTAGACAATAAAAATAAATTGGTACCTACACTAGTAAGAGTCAGAAAGCACTGGTGGAACCATAAAAGCAGGAACAAGCATGATGGTTTTGCGCTTTCAATTTTGATTGCTAATCCCTGAAAGCTCCTTTTCTCTCTTCTCTTTTTTTTCCCTGGTGTCCTTTCACTCCCCTCTTCACAGGTCTGTTTTCTCTTCTGTTTCTCTGGTTTTCATCTTCCTGAAAAGAGCCTTTAGACCTTTTCATCAGTATTATTTGATAGGTAAAGCCATGGTAAACTTCAATTATTTATTATTTATTGATCATAATATAAAATATAATCAAAGCTAGCTCCTTTTACTCACTTTCTGCTGATAAGCTATTCAGTTCAAGACATGTGAGGGAGCCTACTATGCTTTCTGCAGCGACCAGAAGCAAAGCTACAGGGAAAAGGAAAATGTAGAAGCTAGCAGGTGGCAAAGACCTCCCTGGAGTAGTATGCTTCTGCTTGTCAGATTCCTACATTATCTCTTAAAAGCAGATCACTTGGACTGGTTTGCATGATGGTCATTTTGCACAGTCCCCTGTCCCAGAACAAACTTCATGAAGCTCTGATGAAGTGGGATCTCAGTTCAATGTTTCTGAAGTTGACAGCTACGAACAGGACAGCTCTAATGGGACTGTGACGCAAAGGCAAACCTCCACCAGCCTTACTCCGAACTTCTGCAGAGTTGCAATCCAATGACCTTGCTTGGTCAGCAAGAATGAAGTCCATCCTTAACTCACTCAAGTGCAGAGGAACGTCTGCAGAGGACTGACTATTTCTCACCTGTGTTAGTAACATGAAACTGACTTCCCAGTCCAAACTTTTCTGCTTTACTTCTGTTCGGGAGACACAAGTTCAGGCAATTCAGCACCTTCTTCCATCATTGTAATAGCTCATTTTCTGCCTCACTGTCTGTGACATCAGACCCAATGGACACCTATCCTCTCCTCCTAAAGCGGCCTCGGTGCAGGAATATGACCAGACCTTGAAAAAGAGTCGACATCTCCTGTGTAGTATGTGAAGGGAGCCCCGCTCGCTGCGGTGTTTCTGTGCCGGTCCCTGCCCAGCTCTGCTACCCTCGCTCGCTGCCCCGGTTCCCGCAGCCTGCCCTGCCCTCTAGTGCCGGCCGTGTCGCCTGCCTGTGCCTCCCTCTCCCGCTGAACAACACCGCCTGGGCAGGGACAAGATGCTGGAAAACTCAGGAGGCTCGCAGCACAGCGCAGGGCACACTGCCAGCTGCTATGGACCACGAATCTCTGTGTCTGGGGATGCCTGGATGCAGAAAACGTAGATTTGGAAGAGGAGGCTGGCAGGAGAAGCATGGATAAGGGATGGATTTAGGCTTGAAAGAGGGACAAAGCGGTAGAGCTGACATGGGAGGGGGAATGCAAAGAGGCTGTCCATGGAAGACAGAGGCTACAACTCCAGACTTAGCATGCTTCCCCTAACACTAACCCCAAATTTTGCCGCAGCTGAGCTTTGACCCAGACTGCTGAAGCTGACCCCCCTGAAGGATGACGTAAACCCTGCTCAGGCTGCCCAGGAATGTTGCATAGTTCTCCATCCTTGAAGACATTAAAAAACCTGAGTGGATGTGGTACTGGACAACATGCATTGGCTGATCTTGCTTGAGCAGTGGGATTGAACTGATGATGTGAAGAAATCCCATCCAACCTAAATGATTCTGCTATTGATGTTTCTAACCATGGCTAAATTTATCAACATCTATTAAAATAATTTCTGTAATTCCATTTGCTTGAAAAATTCTATCAGCATGTTTGTCACTGCCTTTGACTTGGTGTTCGTGCATGTATATCTTTGAGACACTCCTTTTAGCCTTTGACTTGATGAAGTCTGAGAAAGCTTTTATTTTTTTTCACAGTTTTCTCTTGAGCTTTGTACTAAGAACAGCACTAAGAAAAACAATTTTAGTCCAGCAACTCAACATTTTGGCTTTGACAACTAGAATAATTTATTTGGATGGGGGTTTTTTTGTTTGGTTTGTTGTTGTCAATGTTTTTGTTGATATTTGGGGGTTTTGTTCTCTTGTTTTTGTTTGGGTGGGGGTTTTTTGCTTGTTTCTTTGTTTTTTTGTTTTGCTGATTTTTTTATTCTGGCCATAATTAACAAGGTGGTTCATCACTGACAGTTCTTGGGAGCAAACTGTGGTTCCAGTATCTTCCTCATGGGCTTCAGTTGAAAGCTTTGTAGAAGGAGATAACTACATCCTCATCTGTCTATGCTGAGGCAGAAGCAGCACCTCCCAGCTAGATGTGAACAATCATTCTTTTTTCTTCAGAAAAAGACCAAAACCAAACAGAACCCTAGAACAGATAGATACAACCTCTAGACCAGGCTATTTGGATCTCATTGAATAGATACTATATTTTTGCCTTCTCCCCCATCACACGTCAGAAATTGCACACATCTGGGGATATGATGGCAGATATGCTGAATCATCAGTGTGAGACATGGAATTTCCAATGTTGTTTCTTGAGGAAATCAATTTAAACTATTTGGAACCGGTATGTAATGTTAATAACCTGAGAAACAATCATTATAAAGCTATAAAACCATACAACATAATATAATACCAAAGACAAGTTTGTAATAAGGAATTTTGGTGGTTTACATCCAAGAAAAGCATTAGTCTTAAAAATTGGTTACAAAGTGCCCTGTAAACCTTTATTGCTTTTGTCTGAAAACAAAGTAAATAGGAACTAATGAAGAGTGAGTAAACACATATGCAAGCTGACTAACCACACAAATAATTGCTATCATTATTTGCACTTCTTATCAACAGTAAAATTTATATCTAACTAGTCCTTTCTGTTGTTTGCTTGTATGCGATCAGTGGCAGAAAATTACCCCATTATCACAGGACACAAGGTCATGCGTTCATTTCAATGACAAAGTGTATTATGTTCGCTTGTTTCCGTTCTGGTTACTTATGATGCCAGTGCAACCAGGGCCATATTGAACAAGGGGAACAAGAATTGCATTTGGTAGCTCCTTGGACTTGCCTTGTTACTTTATTTTTTCTATCTAATTTTTATAGTAACTTTGTGAGACAAAGTGCCCTCCCAGGTGTTCATTATTACAACAGGATTGCAGTGAGACCAAATTTCTAGAATTTAATTGTATCTAATTTTTTTTTTAACTCTGCAGCTTTTTTTTTTTTTTTTATTGTAAAGGAGCAGGACAAAGAAAACATTCTATATGTTGAATAATCAGGATGTTTAGTTCAACCTGTGAGTTATCACCTCAGTCTGCAGAACTGGTGTTTGGTGGAAGTTTTAATGCTTTCTTATAAGGACAGACACAGTTTTTCAAGTCTACACCTGACCTCTTTCTACCACTGCCAAACACTCAGTATGGAAAGCCACAAAGGAATCTTATCTTTGTTATTTCACCTTAGTTAATCCTTCTTTTGGAAACATTATTTTCTGCTACTTTAGGTGTTTCCTCCAGATGCTCAGAAAACAACTTGCATTGTCCTTTTCTGCTGGTGTGATCTCATCAGCATCTAACTGCTTCTGAAGCAACTAATCCTGGGGACATTAGGGACAAAAATATAATCAGGAGTAATCACCATGGCTTCACCAATGGGAAGTCTTGCTTGGCCAACTTGATGAAGTTCTATAATGGCATGAGTGACCTGGTAGGTGAGGAAAGTGCAGCAGATATTGTCTACCTGGATTTCAGTGAGGCCTTGGACAATGTGCCTCATAAGATTCTTGTAGGAAAGCTTTTGATACACAGGCTGGATGAGCAGGCACTGAGGTGGACTGAAAACTGGCTGAATGGCCAGGTCTAGAGGGTGGTCTTCAGAAGCATGGAGCCTAGCTGGAAGCAGTAACTAGTAGTGTATCCTGGGAGTCAATACTGCATTCAGTCCTGTTTAACAGCTTCATTAATAATCCCGATGATGGGGGCAGAGTATACCAACAGCAAATTTGATGATGACACAAAACTGGGAGGAGTGAGTGAAACACCTGATGGTTGTGCTGCNATATAATCAGGAGTAATCACCATGGCTTCACCAATGGGAAGTCTTGCTTGGCCAACTTGATGAAGTTCTATAATGGCATGAGTGACCTGGTAGGTGAGGAAAGTGCAGCAGATATTGTCTACCTGGATTTCAGTGAGGCCTTGGACAATGTGCCTCATAAGATTCTTGTAGGAAAGCTTTTGATACACAGGCTGGATGAGCAGGCACTGAGGTGGACTGAAAACTGGCTGAATGGCCAGGTCTAGAGGGTGGTCTTCAGAAGCATGGAGCCTAGCTGGAAGCAGTAACTAGTAGTGTATCCTGGGAGTCAATACTGCATTCAGTCCTGTTTAACAGCTTCATTAATAATCCCGATGATGGGGGCAGAGTATACCAACAGCAAATTTGATGATGACACAAAACTGGGAGGAGTGAGTGAAACACCTGATGGTTGTGCTGCCATCCAGAGGGACCTTGACAAGCAGGAGAAATGAGCTAACAGGAATGTCATGAAGTTCAGCAGGGAGAGGTATGAAGTCCTGCACCTGGAGAGAAACAACCCTGTTCACCAGTATATGATGGCCATTGTAAGGAAAGAGTTAATGACATTTGCAGCATGTGCCTTAAACAAGTGCTCAGTGGTGAAACTTGTTGCAGAAAAACATCACAGGTTCCTAGACAAATTAGACCTCCCTCATGAGCACTGATTATCTAAGATCTGAGCAAGCTGGATGGTGAAACCACTCCTTCTCTCATCTCTCATGCTAATGAGGGACTGTATAAAGTAACTCAGGAAGTGGAGCAACTCAGACTCCAAGAGCAAGAAGCCCCAGGGCACTGAAGGACCAATGGGATGCTGCTGGATTCACAGTGGTGACAATCTTCTGCTTGCACTCTCTCTCTCTCCTCCTCCCTCTCTCTCACTCTAGTTCTCTTTCTCTTTTCCCTGTACAATTAATTTTACAGAACAACGTCTGTATTGCTGAACCAGCATTTGCTCTTGTTTGCACTTCAATGTGGGCAGGGGACTTAAACAATAAATAATAATAGCCATTTATCTAAAGATACCTAAAAATACATGAAAGACAGTCTGTTTTAAGGTCTTCCATGATGTACATTTATAAATGGATGCCAGTTTACATGGCTAAATTACCATTGTGTCATTTACCTAAGTTAAATCAATGGCATTTTCAAAACAGATGAAATTTTGTGATTAACACTGGCCCAGAGACTGTGCAGACACTCATTCTGTATAGAGTGCAGGAGCTGCCATGAGACTCATCCTCATGGCTGTTCATAGGAAGGATTTCTTCTTTTACTGACTAGCATAGGGCAAAGACTGTGTTCTTTAGCTGGACATTAAAGTCAGAAAAATGCATAATCTTTGACACACTTCATAAGTATTTTCTTCTGAAAATAAGACAGCAAAGTTTTCTTAAAATGTGACATTTCATGCTAAGAATGTGATATCAATGGGCTGGAAATTCACTGACCATGACTAAAAATGTTTTTCCACACTTGTTTGTATTCTGATTGCTGCTGCAAAAATTATTTTTTTCTATTAGTTGAGTCAACTCTAGTACATCCCTACTTTTATTTACTCTATTCAGTATTGGAGGGCATCAACTATAAGAGGGTATGAACTATAAGCAACCATTCTGTACACTCAAGATCCATTACAACTGTCTCCTGTGTTGCTTCTCATCTATTGTTCACCATTTAGTACTGGCTAAATGTCGGACCCAATGGACCAATTCTAATCACATCTACCTGAAAATTCATGATCTGTGGTAGAACAATTATTGGTCTCAGAAACCAGGATAAAAATAAAATGTGAGATCAGCCTTGCTGATGTCCTAGAGAACATGAATCTGTTAGAGAACATCCTTAGAATATACATGCCTTAATGACTCAGTTAGAGGTCACATCTCTGAAACCAAAGATAGAGTTGGGAGAACTGTCTTAACTATATACTCTCCTTCGACCCCAAACCAAGACATAAGTTAACAAAATAGGAGAATAAACCCCCCAATGTTCCCATATAAGAAGTGTTTAAGGCAAACCTAGTAAACCCTTCACTTTAGTGGTGAGCAGAGACAAAAGATTTATTCTACTACAGTGTAGCACATATATCCATGATTACTGACTATAGCATTAATGCAAAATGGTAGTTTGATCTGCCCTTTGAGCAGCTACAAACAAAGCTGCCAGTTTATTTCATTATTGTGAGAAAGCTTAGAATTCCCTGCCTGGTGTGATAGAAGTCATAGGTAGCATTCCGCATGTCTTAGAGCTTGTGCTAAATTTTTCTCAAGGCTCATTTTAAATGCAGTTCATGTGTGTTTTACCCACTTGCAGCCACATTTCACAGAATCACAGAATACGCCAAGTTGGAAGGGATCCAAAAGGATCATTGAGTCCAACTTCTGGCCCTGAACAGGACCATCCCAAGAGTCACATCATGTGCCAAACAGTATGGTCCAAACACTTGTTAAACTCTGTCAGGGTTAGTGCTGTGACCACTTCCCTCGGGAGCCTGTTCCAGTGCCCAACCACCCTCTGGGTGAAGAGCGTTTTTCTAATTCCAACCTAAACCTCCCCTGACACAACTTCAGACCATTCCCTTGGGTCCTGCCACTGGTCATCACAGAGGAGAGATCAGTGCCTGTATCTCCTCTTCCCCTCACAAGGAAGTTGTAACTGCAAATGAGGTCTCCCCTCAGTCTCCTCTTCTCCAGGCTGAACAGACCAAGTGCCCTCAGCTGCTCCTTATACAGCTTCCCCTAAAGGTCCTTCAGTATCTTCACTGCCCTCCTTTGCATGGTCTCTAATAGCTTAATGTCTTTTGCATATTGTAGCACCTAAAACTGCACACAATATTCAAGGTGAGGACACAGCATAGAAGAACAGAGCAGGACAATCATCTTCCTTGACTGGCTGACGATGCTTTGCCTGATGCGCCCCAGGACATGGTTGGCCCTCCTGGCTGCCAGGGCACTGCTGACTCATTCAACTTGCCATTGATCAGGATCCCCAGGTCCCTTTCCGTGGCACTGCTTTTCAGCATCGAATTCCCCAGTCTATATGATCATCCTGGGTTGCCCCATCCCAAGTACAGACTCAGACACTTTCCCTTGTTGAACTTCATATGGTTGGTGATTTCCCAGTCCTCTACTCTGTCGAGGTCTCTCTGCAGAACCTCTCTGTCTTCGAGGGAGTCAGCAGCCCTTCCCAGATCTCTGACATCTGCAGACTTGCTTTGTATCCCTTCCAGTCCTGCATTCAAGTCATCTATGAAGATGTTGAAGAGCACAGGGCCTAAGGTGGAGCCTGGTGAAACCCCACCAGTGAGAAGTCTCCAGTCTGATGTTACCTCATTCAATATCACCCTTACCTGTATCCATGGATGCCTGCGTTTGCCATCACCATTGGTGCCACACAGAGGTGGAATTGCAACAGCCAGCCTTGAAGGTTGTGTTACTGTGTGGCACTGACAGACCAGCTGCTGTAAAGACATTTTTCCCAGAGCACCTGTTGCACGGTCCCAAAAATTTGCCCCAGTGACACTCCCTACAACAGGGAGGGCATTGTTTTGTTCTCTAAGGCAAGTCCTGAGCACTTAAAGTCTTCCAGAATGTCTACTGTTAAAAATCAGACAGGGCCTGGCATTAGCTGAGGGCAAGGGCCATGTATTTATTTCATGTGTCTGCAGTACCCAAGTACCAACTATAGCTGGGTAATGCCTCATGATTGAAGGTGTTGCCACTATACATGTAGGGGAGTTTGTGAATGACAGATAATTATCTCTGAAATAATGAAAATCCAAACTAATGTGACACTGCCAGAGAAATTTATTAACTATCCATCAAAGTGGTCATTCTCCTGTCTGTATCAAGCCAAATGTTTTTCTGAACACTGAATTGCTCTGGCCAGCTACCAGGCAAATGATCTGTTTCTCTTTCAAAACTACTGAAACTATAATATTGAAAAAAGAGCACTACCTGAATTCCAGCTGAGATCTAAAATATGCTGCAGAAAATTGGACCGATGAGTCATCATTTATCTATTTTATTCTAAATAATTTCATACTAAAATGAATACACTCAGGTGGACACAGTAACAGGATGTTGGCATTTTTGTCCCTGAGGGAACAGTGACTCAGTTATGACCCTGCTTTCGTCTGAGGCACAGATAAATCTGTAGCTGATGCTATGCAACATAGAGAGCTGAGTCAGAAAGAAGGCTCTAAACAGATCTGTATTTTGCAGCCAGAAGGTGATGAGATCACACCAGCATGTGAGGACAATTTTCCAAATATCAAATAACTTCAGCGGCACAAATAAGAAATTGAGAAATGCCTTCCAGGCAGCTCTGCATTCAAATGAGCTGGTCAATACCTTTATTTAAATACAGCTGTGCAAAAGCTTGTGTTAACTTTACCCTAAGACTTTGGTTCACATCATATTTGCAGTCACGTGATATCATTGTTATCCATTTTTCACAAAAAATGAGCAAGCATATTTGTATGGCATACTAATGTGAGCAAAAATATCAACCTTAGCTTAGTTTTACAGTATCCATTAATTAACTTGAGACATGGGAAGTTTTATACATAATTGTACAAAACCACAAAAAATGTCTTTTAACTGAAAGAAATGAAGCTTCACATTCCCACTGTACTAGACAGTATATTTAAATTTGAGCATTTACTTAGGTCAAATTTCAGTGGACAAGAATTATTTAACTAAGAGAAACAATTGCGAGAAGTTGAATTTAACAAATTTGTCAGGTGTCCTTTGCCCGTAATGAAGATGTGTTCGCTGTCACCAGTCACCTCCCTATTTTCTATGTGCCTTAGCTTAGTTTCCAAGAGGACTTGCTCCATGATCTTGCCAGGCACAGAGGTAACACTGACCAGCCTTCAGGTCCCTAGGTTTCCTTTATTTCCCTTTTAAAAAATGGAGGATTATGTTTCCACTTTTCCAGTATTTGGCAAGCTCACTGGACTCCTGCAAATTCTCAAATATGATGAATAAGGGCTTAGCCATTTCCTCTGTCAGTTCTCTCAGGACCTCCAAATACATCTCATCAGATCCCATGGATTTGTGAACCTTCAGGTTCCTTAGATGGTCTCAAACTACATCTACTCCTGCAGTAGGTGGTTCTTCATTATCCCAGTCCCAGCCTTTGCCTTCTGCAACTTGGATGGTCTGACTTCAGCAGTTGCCAGAGAAGAACAAAGCTGAAAAGCCACTGAGAACCACAACGTTCTCCATATTCTGAATAAGCAATTCTCCCATTTCCTTCCAGAGAAGGCCCACATTTTCCCTAGTCTTCCTTTTATCACTGATGTACCTGCAGAAGTTTTTCTTTTGCCCCCGAAATCCACGGCCAGATTTAATTTTGTCAGGGCTTCAGCCTTCCTGACCTGATCCCTGGCTGCTCAGACAAGTTCTCTGTATTGTTTGCCTGTGCAGGCCACCTACTGGTTTTGCCTGACTTTTCTCTTTGTCAGAATGCATCTCTCCTAAACTTGGAAGAGGGGATTCTTGAATATCAATCAGCTTTCTTGGGCCTCTCTTTCTCCCAGTGCTTTATCCCATGTTACTGTACCAAGCAGATCCCTGAAGAGGCCGTGGTCTGCTCTCCTGAAGTCCAGGGTAGTGAGCTTGGTATATGTATGTCCTGCCCTGAGGGTCTCAAACTCCACTATTTTAGGGTTACTGCAGCCCAGGCTTCCTTTGAGCTTCACAATCCCCTCTAGACGCTCTGTGCATGCAAGAACAATTCCAGAGTTGCACCCTGATGACTTAAATCTTCACAGGCACACTTGTGTAGCTTCCTAGGAAGGAAGTTCTAGACACTGACCTAGACTCCACTTCTAACTCATGACCACAATCCCTGTTAAGCAGCCATCTCTATGTTGTACTAACATTTTTTCCTCATTAAAACCTAGAGGTGTTGGAATATGGAACTTTTCTAATTTTTAATAGTTTTAATTAAACCTTTTAATTACTTGTTTTAATTAACATTATGCCTTAAATTACTCTTAGCCAGCTTTTAGCAAAAAGCTGTCATAAGCTACTTTTGTGAGAACATAGCTTGGGAAAAGTACTAAAATTAACCTTGATATGGTTCAATGAACAAAGCCTGGGAAAGAAAGATATATTGTTGAAGTTGAACAACTAGAAGGACATTTTGCAAAAACCAGAAGATAAAGAAGACGAACAAAGGCTTAGTATTTCTGTTGGGGAAAAGACCAAACATATGCACTAACCATTACAGAAAATGAGAAATTAATAACCATTAGAAGGTAGAATACTAACTGATAAAATAGAATTATGTCATTTAGAACCAATGAACAATAATAGCTTTGTTTTCTTAAATGTATAAATAGGTAAAAAAATATTATTGGCATCTGTGTGGGTACTGGGATTCTGTCAGTCTTTCACACACACCTCTGTCCAGAAATAAAGTAATGCCTTGCTTTCTAACACTATGAAGAAGGTGGCAGAGAGTTTTATTTATCTTGACACTTTTGGAGTATTTGGCAACAGAGGGAGACAGTAAACACTGACTCTGCATTTATGGTGTGTACTTGTTTGAAATCCAGGACACAGCAAAGTTTTGAAACAGGAAACACTCAATCCAGCCTTGAGCAGGGACCGGCCTAGTCTGGATATCAGCCCCTCTCCTGATGTCACCCAGCTAGAGCAGTTCATGCTGCAAAATATGTCAGGTAAAAGTGACCAGGACAAAGCTGAGGACCAGCTGCAGGTGTCTTGTCCCAGACTGAACCAGCTGCTGGGTCTTCCAGCTGCATTGGTATGGGGTTCCAGCACTGGCACCACAGGTTTAATTGTCCAGAAAGACTCACTTGAGATTTGCATTTAGCTAGAGCTTTTCTGTGCTCCCATAACCTCAAAGAAGGAAAAACAGCCTCATATCTCATTACTACTCACCCACAGGACTGACACAGGCTTTAAACCCTTACACACCATGTGGGGAAAGTCATAGACATATAACAAAGCATAGGACAATATCTCTGCAAAGGTTATGGCTTCTCCCCTTTTAGAGAAGCCCACACACTGCCTTCTTGCCACTGTTCTCCATACTGAGGATGCTGAGATGCATCCTGTTCTTCAGACAGAAGGTTTGCCGCATCTGAAGTCAGACCAGGGACTGACATCTACGTTGTTTGCCTGGGGCAACCATGGAAATCTTCCTTGGGAGGAGTATTTCACCAGGGCAGAGCCTTGCAAACAGTGACCCAGTGTTGCATTAAGAAGGCCTCCTTCCTACACCCAGAGTTCCAGGTCACAGAAATCAGCAGTCACTGCTGTGACATGCTGACTAGTATTGAAAGCTGTCTGAGAGCACCTGGGAAGCTTCACAGCACAGCTGCTGGCTTCAAGGTGCCCTAGCAGTAATGGGTGACCTCGGGAAGCAACTTCTATTTTACTAACATTATGTTCCATTGTGGTGGCAATAAGGGTGGCAATAAATTGCCTATAGCCAATCTCCTCCTCCTCAAATGGTTTCTCTCCAATGCTCACCATGTATATCTCATCTGGCACCTTTTGTCTTTTTTTCTGCACTGTCTGCTAGAGAGCAGGGCAGTCCAGGATGGCTCAGTGCAAACTGATCAAATCAGACAGGTCAATGGGCTGTTTTGCATAAAGAGCGACCTAAGTCCTAAAAGCATCATAGTCTCTGCCGGCTCAGTGGCTCTGCCTAAGGAAGTGGTTTTGGCCTGTAAACCTGGACTGGTAGCAAGAGGCAATGAGGGATTATGCTGCTCAGGTTTTGGAAAGGGCTACAACATAGCAACCCTCTGTTCAATCTTACTGCACATCAAAATCTCTGCAAATTTATTCATTGAGGTTATTACACATGGTTAGAAGGAACCAAGCAATACTGTAGTCACTTCTGGTAAGAGTTGGCTTTTCTGTGCTATAGCCAATTCCTTTTGAATTGCATTTCCTAAAGAAAGAGGAACCACGTCACGCCTATCCTTACCTTTATGGTTCCATCAGTGCTTTCTGAATCTACCATTGTAAGTGTTGATTTGTTTTTATTGGCTGGATTTCCCAGCTGAGCTCTGACTCCTGAGCTACAAGGGGCATCGTGCAGCCCTAGCACCTTCTTGGCAGAGGCAAGGAGAGGTGAAGAGAAAAGATGTTCCTGTGCCCTGCTGCTCTTTTCAGCACATTTCACTCATATCCTAATTTGTAACTCTGTAAACAATAGAGTTTTCAGTTCAATAGCTGAACTTAATAAAAAAGTTAGCTGAAACCAAATATTTTGAAGTTTTCTGAAAAAATTCAGTTTCTGTCTGAAAAAAAGACTTTCTAGCTTGTTTCAGGAGGACAGAGATATTAGGGGATTATGATTCCTGAAATTATCTTCAGGTCTACCCAATTTTAAGAAACAAGAAACAAAATGCTTTAGAATGAAAAAGTTGGGGGAAAAACAAAATGTCAAACCAAAACATTTTAGCTTGTTTTGAAGTCCTCTTTCAGTTTTTAGAAGGCAAGATGAAACTGATAAATTAAAAATAAGTGTTCCAAATCTGTCCTTCCATGCACTTTTCAGTGAGAAAAAGTGTTGTGTAGAAATTTTGAATCAACTGAAGTTCACTGATATGTTTTCTCTTATTTGTCAGTTATGTCCCATTTCCATTGTTATCTATAAAGCACAGCCCTCTTTATATGGTTAAACACTGTCTAAAAAATTGGGGTATTTGCCTCTTACTGTGGCTCATGTGCCAAGCATCAGATATGTGTAGTCCTGCACAAAATGCCCAGTGAGCAGACTATTAATGCTGCATCTGTATCTTCCAGTTCTTTGAAAAGGGAAGACAGTTCCAATGTGAGAGACACTGATAGAAAGCTGAAATGTTTCAAATTGGGTCCTCCAGAATGGTGTCTATTCCCTGTAAAAAAATGTTCTGTTTTACAGATATAATTATATACTCATTGGAACAGACACTTTCCCACTTTCACCCAGTAGAAGTCACCCTCTCCCTATTTTTTTTCCTCTGGGGATAATTATTTTTTAATTGAGTGTATCTATGGGGAAGAGTTTCAGAAATAGAATATATGAAAAATCTGTTTCCTGACTCTCTAAACTGATGATGGGGCCTCTTTACTGAGAGAAGGATAAGCCAAGTTCAGGTTCCAGTCCTGAGCAACACAGAATAGTTTTCTTCTTCAAAATTATTGCTTTAGTCAAAAATAATCTATATGCTATTCGCTTCAGTGTAGAACCTATGCTACAAATAATCTTCCAAGTCTCATCTAGAAGGGCTAGTTATCTCCCCTCTCCCTGTTCCCTGCAAAAAATGTGTGTAGGTATATGGGAGATCAAGAATGGCATAAAGCCAAAGGGAATTCAAAACTGTTAATTTGATTTTTGTCAGTAAAATTATAAATGAGCAATTGCTCAATGCATTTTGGCAGATTTTATTTTTTTCTAGGATTTTATCATGTAATAATGATGAGCTGGCATTGCCTCCCCCATAGACTGGGGTTTAGTGTTTCATAGATAGTCATCTTTCGTGTATTTAGCTGGGTGTATGGTGGCAACACCTTCAGTCATGAGGCATTACTCAGCTATAGTTGGTACTGGGTACTGCAGAGACATGAAATAAATACACAGCCCTTGCCCTCAAAGGACTTACTACCTGGCCCTGGCTGATTTTTAATAGACATTCTGGAAGATTTTAAGTGCTCAGGACGTTGTGATAGAGAATAAAACAATGCCCTCCCTGTTGTAGGGATGTGTAGAATAGTTGCTTGTAGTTGATGAAACTGAAGAGGGTAGACAAAATGAGGGGTGTACTAGACTTGGTTAAACTAAAAAACATAAATGTCTGCAACAAACAAGTGGGTAGAAACATTTTTGATCATGGTCAGTGAATTTCCAGCCCACCGATACCACACTCTTAGTGTGAAATGCCACATTTTAAGAAAACTTTGCTGTCTTATTTTCAGAAGAAAATACTTATGAAGCCTGTCAAAGATTATGCATTTTTCTGACTTTAATGTCCAGCTAAAGAACACAGTCTTTGCCTTATACTGGTCAGTAAAAGAAGAAATCCTTCCTATGAACTGCCACGGGGATGAGTCTCATGGCAGCTCCTGCACTCTATACAGAATGAGCATCTGCAGAGCCTCTGGGCCACTTTTAATCACAAAATTTCATCTGTTTTGAAAATGCCATTAATCTTGACAAGGGGTTAATAAAAGGCCTGAAAGAACTTGAAAATAATTGCTCCTTGTTTTCACTTCTGTGTTGTTGCTTTAAACTTAGGTAAATAGAGCCTGGTAATTTAGTCTTGTAAATTGGCACCCGTTTATAAATGTACATCGTGGAAGATCTTGAAACACACTGACCTAAGTGTGTTTTCATATGTGGCTTTGGTAGGGATTCTTCACTGATGCATAACCTCTGCCATCAGATCCTGAACTCCACATCTGTGCCCTGTGGCTCTGTTTCTCATGGTGTGTGTTGCTCTGAGCCTTGTCCACCACACTGGAGGTCAGGAGCCCATTTTCCTGATCTGTTTGTGAACTTCCAGCACTGTCAGGAGTATCTACCACACTTTAGTGCCAAAGGGCTGGATTTATAAATGAAATTCCTCTTCTCACCTTCAACTTCTCCCAGGTAAAAAGTTACAGGATGAGAGGAAATGGACTTATGTTGTGCTAGGGGCAGTTTAGAATAAATAGTAGGAAAAATGTCTTCATTCACAAGGGTTGTCAAGCAGGTTGTTGGAGCAGGCTGCCCAGAGAAGTGCTGGAGTCACTATTCCTGGAAGTGTGCAAAAAATGTGTGGATATAGCATTTGAGGACATGGTTTGGTGGGGGACACAGTGAAGCCAAGCTGATGGGTGGGCCTGGGGAACTTGGGCTTTTCCAACCTTAGTGATTCTATGATTCTATCTGCAATGTCTTTCTGAATGAGATCACAGAATCACAGAAATTTTTAGGGTTGGAAATGGCCTCTGGAGATCACCTAGTCTTACCCTCCTGCCAAGGCAGAGTCACCTAGAGCAGGTTACCCAGGAATGCATTCAAGTGGGTTTTGAATGTGTTCAGAGAGGGAGACTCCAAGACCTCCTTGGGCAGCCTCAGGGTAAAGATTAGGGGACAGCCTCTTGGATCTAACCAATGGGGAGAATTTGATGGGACATTATTCTATGAGTGTGGGCACATGAATTGGGTGGAAGACTGGTGATGAAATTGGGGGACATTTCTTGTGGTGTCCCATTTCTGTGTTGATGCTGCAAAGCTCAGTGCCAGTGCCCAAACGGGAGCTTGGCCCAGCCCCGCTCCAGTTCAGGCACTGGCTGGGCTGGGCTGGGCTGGGCTGGGCTGGGCTGAGCTTGGCTGCTCTGTGTCCTGCTCCAGCAATGCCCTGCCCGTGCCTCAGCCTGGCTGAGCATCCCCCGTGGCCCAGCCACGTTATGAGTTGAGGGGAGATATAATCAGGTTGTCAGCTGAAAGCAGGGAGCAGATTAATGGGGATTTGAACTCTCTACAGAGGGACTTGGAGGGGAAGTGCACAGGCTTTTGCAATGTGTTTATGTCTGGTATAATCTTTCCTCCCTCGCTTATGTGCTTTGGATTTAATAGCACAAATGCAGACCTTTGCCTTCACCTTTCATAGAAGCTTCTCATCACTGGAGAGTTGTCGTCACTGTTACAGCTCCATGCAGTCACAAGACCCACTGCAGCAGAGACAGAACATAAACCACGTTTATATGCACATCTGAACAGCAGTAATAACGCAGGCAGGCACAGCCAAAGGAAGCCGAGACTGTGTGGTCTTCTTGGGTCAGTCCTAATTGTGCATTTCCCTGCGGCCCTTTAGATGCTCTCACCTAATTGGTATGCCATGTGCTATGCACACTGTATCCAAGTAGTTAAATTTCCATGATAAACCAGAAACAAACCTTAAAAATTCTGTCAGAGGCAGAAAACAGATTCACTGGTATTATTTGGCAGGGTTTAAAATGTAAAACCTGAATCAGCAGAAGAGCATGCAAGTCTTTCCTGCTATAGGTTGAAGGGCCAAAAAGTCGTGGACTTGTAGTGGTTCTGAAACTCACATTGTAGGTCCAGCAGGGCCAAGTTTCCAGACCTGTTATAGCATGTTCTGTTGTGTTTCAGGGAGTAAACAAGAGACAGCTTTATCTGCCACTCTTACTTAAAGCCTGTATCCAATCCCATCAGATCTCGGAAGTTCAGCAGGGTCAGGCCCAGTTAGTACTTGGATGGGAGACCTCCTGGCAATACCAGGGGCTGTAGGTTCTAGTCCTGAAGACTTCACTGTCACCGTCCAAGCTCGCTTGGCCATGGCAGATAAACCTCAAGAGTAAAAGGGTGGGGCCAGTTTTGCACACACTGTGCCTCACCTAAAAAATCCACTGCGCAGGCTGGAAGGACACACAGCCCTTCCCAAATCATCATTTGCGAAGCCCAGCCATACAATATACAATATACTTAAAGCCTGTCATCTGAGAAACGAAAAAGGAATCAAGATGAACCCCCAAATAATGGAGGAACTATTTCTATTGGATGTCATATTTTATATAACTTCAGGAATAATTTTGAGTACGCATCTCCTTTGCACAATATAGATCAATTTAACATTTATCCAAACTAAATAGTGTCCTTAGTAAAGCTGTAGGAAGCATTTCCCTCCAGTTGCTTCTTGGCAGATCCCAGCAGCTGGGGCAGGGGTATACAGATGTTGTCCTCTTGAGACTGCTTTCAATTGCCAGGTCGCAAAGGTGGGCAGGAAGAAAAGCAAGGAGAGACAGGCTGCACCTAGGGCTGGCCAAGTCACTGCCTTCAGTTGTCATCAGGAGCAAACATTAACATACCATAAAACTTAAGAGGTGGAGCTCTTTCTAAAATTTTTATTTGCATTTAATGCCAATTTTTACATAGTGTGATTTCTTGTGTATGACTTTTTAACCTATACAATGTCTTCCCTATCTCCCCTAAATCTGTGATTTGTGTCTCAGTGAGATATATATTACTGTTTCTCCTTTCTTTATCAAAATAGAAAGCATGCTATATTATTTTTGGATTAACTGATTTGATGTGCTCTGTTCACCAAGTTTTTGAGAATGCACAAAAGATGGCCTATACTAATTAATACTTGTTAATGTCAACACAAGGTGAAGTCTGAGAGTGACTGAATGCAAACGCATGTATGTTTTTATTGACAATGGTCATCTGATGCATTCTTTTATCTGTGTTTTGCTTAATTTCCATGTTATGTAGGAGGCCTAGAAAAAATGGACCTGCTGTAACTGTGACTAGGCATTTCTTTGCATTCTTTGCATTGCCTTTGCATTTTATGGGGAAAATTCTTTCTTTTTGTATCTGTATATTGTTGTGGGTTTTTCTTCTGTTAGTATCAATTTTTGTTGAATTATCTTACAGACTTCATGTAATAAAGATACTTCCAGGGTTATATTCCAAGGCTATGATGTTTCCTTGAATTTTCATGAAACTTTTATCCTTATTTATCAATATTTGTTTCTTTGTAAGCTTAAAACTATACAACAAAACAAAATATGTATTAGGCAAATAAATAGAGCAAGAATAGCCAGAAAAATAATACAAATTACAGCAGGGCATGGTGAAATAATTAACCCTAAGTTCATGAAACTGAAGTTCAACAAAGGCTTGTAGGCAGCCTGCCTAGTAGCAGTTATATAATAGCAATAATTTGTTGCCTTTCTGCAGAGCCCTTCTTTTTTTTTTACCCTGATAAAATGTTTAGCACACCTTGTATAGCACTGCAGGGGCTTAAGCACGAGCTCATTGTTTCACTGTTTGTACCTCCCTTCCCCAAATGCCTGGAATTTCTGGTTTCCCAGCAACCTCAGGGCCGTCCAAATCCTGCACTTTGCAATATACAGTTATGACTGTATAGTGGTTTAGGGATGAAAAGTCATGGTGCTTCAACCTGCAAAAAAGAGCAAAGAGTGAAGTCTGCAGACTGCAGTACCTGGATTTTTTAAGAGTGGGTCACAGAGGGCATTTCAGTCATTGTGATTAATTAGTTTGCAACCACTTTATTGACTCGATCTTGCTTCTACTCATCCTGTTTTCTTGGACATTTCCCAGGCAACCCAAGACTGTCATCCCTGATATCTATGGGACTGAAAACTGCCATATTTAACAGACCTGCATGTGATGGTCTGAGTTTTTCTGCACCCACTGTCTCACACTAGTTTTAGAAAATAATTGCCTTCACCAAACAGGACTTATTCATGTAAAATTCCAACATTGGTATTATAATGCCGTGATAGTATAACAGAGGAAGGACACAGCGGCGGAAACTTTTTTCACTTTCTGGTAAGAAAGCATGCAGAATTGTGGGAACCAGCAGGGCTAGGGAAGGAAGAGTGGTTTGGTAAGGTACTTGCCTGCCTTTTCCTCATAGTTAAAGCTAAATGTTTGAAATGGCAAACAATAACCCTCATGAGAACAGCCATTAAATATCCTGTAATCTCTAGTATCAAAACTTTTTGTACAGAAATACAGACAACTTTTGTGAAAGCAGTAAACTTCATTCAATTAACAGTACAGCTTATGGAGCTTTCAGAGTCTTGTGGTTCTTCCTCTCCCACATCACCTCAAGTTTCATTCCTCCCCTCTGAAAACTGTATCTGTATCTGTAACTGTAAAGATATCTATTTTGGAGCAGAATGTTGGAAAAAAATTATTAAGCATATTGTTCCTGGATAGATGGCATAATGATCTCACATGATTGCAGACTGCTATTCAAAAACAACCTCTGATTGAAATCAGACTTTCTAGAGAATGAAAGAGTTTTGTGTTCCATACTTTGGATAGGACCTTACCAAAAAGTTGTAGAAGGGCTCATGATGTGTGTAAGAGACAAAGATTTCAGTGACATCCTTAGCCTCATGCTGCTGCATGTTGATCTGCTAAAGTCATAGGTACAGAAGCCTGTAGAGACTTAGCTGCACCTGGTGTTGCAAGACCATGACATAATGATGCTTGGAGCTTCTGCTAATGTCATCCTTTCAGGGTCATTCTTTCCATCTACCTATGAGAAATGTAGTATTCTTCCACCATCAGTGAGTTTCAGGTTGGGAGTCTTCCTTGACTTGAGAGGGCAAAAATTAATATTAATTATGAAAGTCTTTGAGAAAAAATAAGATTAACCACCAGTAAGGTATGTCCATACACTTTTCAGAAAACAGAGGAGTGCTGGGGGAAATGAACAGCCAGTTTGTACAAGGCCTGGAAGACACAGAAATGTCAACTGTCTGCCTAATCCTGGTTACTTTCTCTCTACTACACTTAAACTGACAAATTATGGGGGAAAAAAAAGGCAGGCTTTAGTTTTCTAACTCAGTTATATTTATATTTACTCCTGGAAAAGCTGATAGCCCATGGCTTGGACAAGGGTACCCTCTCCTGGATTAGGAGCTGGCTGGAGGATTGGGCCCAGAGAGTGCTGGTGAATGGAGCTGCATCCAGCTGGCGGCCGGTCACTAGTGGTGTTCCCCAGGGGTCTGTGTTGGGTCCAGTCCTGTTTAACATCTTTATTGATGATTTAGATGAGGGGATTGAGTCCATCATCAGCAAATTTGCTGATGACACCAAGTTGGGAGGGAGTGTCGACCTGCTGGAAGGCAGGAGGGCTCTGCAGAGAGATCTGGATAGACTTGAGAGATGGGCTGATTCCAATGGGATGAAGTTCAATAAGGCCAAGCGCTNCCAGAGAAGAGCAACAAGGCTGGTGAAGGGACTGGAGCACAAGTCCTATGGGGAAAGGCTGAGGGAGCTGGGGTTGTTTAGCCTGGAGAAGAGGAGGTTCAGAGGTGACCTCATCACTGTCTAGAACTACCTGAAGGGAAGTTTTAGCCAGGCGGGGGTTGGTCTCTTCTCCCATGCACTCAGCAATAGGACAAGGGCGCACGGGCTCAAGCTCCACCAGGGGAAATTTAAGTTGGAGATCAGAAAAAAATTCTTCACAGAGAGAGTCATCAGGCATTGGAATGGGCTGCCCAGAGAGGTGGTGAATTCACCATCCCTGGAGATTTTTAAACACAGATTGGATGTGGCACTGGGTGCCATGATCTAGTTAATGGACTGGAGTTGGACCCAGGGTTGGACTTGATGATCTTGGAGGTCTTTTCCAACCCAATCGATTCTATGATTCTATGATTCTAGGATATTCTCATAAGATTATTTTTCTAATTTGGATTGTATTATCCCATACGGTATCTCTGCTAACTCAGGCTGCTACCATTGCAGACATTTAAAGGCTTTGATATCTTAGTTGTGGGATTGGAGTATAGATGTCATTAACAGGAAAAGTGCTTGCAATGTAGACAAGTCTTTTATTGGAAGAGTTTAGATGTCCCCCCAGAAGATTCAAAAGCTGCATGTGAACTGTGGAAAATGTAAGGGAGAAATTCAGTAGAAATGGTATATTTAGTTCAACCAGAGCTCTTCAGGAAACAGCAAGTCAAGCTAAGATGCTTGAAAAATAAGGCATGAACTGATATTATCAGAAATACATCAAATCATAGTGAAAAACAGAGCAAGATGAATTGCTGAAAGTTTGCAGGAAAAGAGAGAGAAACACTCTGGAGGATTTCCATGAATTAGCCTCAGAAGTAGAGTCAAAGTGGGAAAGAGGCATTCTTAAGGGTGATAGGTAACGATGTAGTGGAGAATTTGAAGAAAGGAAAACGTCAGCTCCAAAATTGGCCACCCTAGATTGTTGAATGAACATAAGACACATCAGGAGTTCAAAAAGATTGAATCAAGAATGGGACAAGACAGAGACTAAGATGATTTGGAAGGAATGTGGATATTTTGGGGGAGAATAGTGTTAAGCTGAGTAACCATGATTTATAAATAGAAGAAACTTGGATTGAAGAACAACACTCACAGAAAAGATGACATACCAGCATTTACTTCATGAATCCTGGAAACTAAAGTAGAAGTCAGTTAGGAGAAAAGGTAAATAATGTTATACTGTGTGTCTCTGCTATTAACTTAATCATCCTTTTATGTTAAGAGTACTTAAGCTAAAACCCCTGTTCACCTCCTGGGTAAATATTAACATAAAATAGAAGATGTCTCAGATCAATACCACATCCATAAGCTCTTATAGGCTTTGCAATCAAACAAAACATTTAGTTTGTTTCAGAGCCAAATCCCATGCAGTCAAGTTTATTTAGCATTTTATTAGCAGTTAAAGATACCTTGTCATCTCTTATCTGTCCTCTCAAGGAAAAACAATTCCTTTTTAATTAGGTCATTGCATTCATGTGCTGCTGCCAATATATAGACTCTTCCTGGTATATAATGATGGATAAATAGAGCATAGCAATTAAGTAAGTGTGATGCTGGCATGGATATATTGATATGCAAGCTGTAGAACAGGTAGAGCAGATAGACTTTGATAAAACAAATTCCTTTACTGAGTTCTGTCTCAGTTCTGACCAAACGTAAGGCTGGTGGATAAATTAGGGTCACTTTTCCTAAATCTGCCAAGCAAGAGGACACAAAATGATATGAAAAGCCTACACTCAAGCCATTGAATAAAATCTCCATTTCAAGTCTGTCATCATTCAGTGCCTAAAATTTTAACAAAGATCAAGATACAACTACCACATATACGTAATTATGAGCTATCCCTACCCATTACGTTATTCTTGTGTAAGGTAAAGTCAGACAAGGAAAGTGGGAGGGATTTAAGGGTAATGTTTGTTGTTATTCACCTCGAAAGGAGATGGGTGATTTTTTTCAGAGAAGATTCAGTTTGATTATCAGTTAAAGGAATTTGTTGACAAAAACTATACAGATACTGCCTAAAAATATATTTGAGCAGAATGTTCAGAGGTAGTCTTAAGACACTTTATATATGACTGTTTAAACTTTGAAATGTCACTGTATGTTTTTGCCCTAATACAGTATAGAGTAAGTTTTCATCATGTAATAGACAAATTAAAAAATCCATGGATTCTGAAATTGGCAGTATTGCAATTCTTTGGTAAGAACAATTGCAGATTGTTCTACAAGTAATGATAAAGCCAGTTCAGTATATGTGTGCACCTCAGGCTGCCACTGGAATAATATTGTAACCTGAAAAAATACATAAATGAAAAAATAGTAATTTGCTAGTGAAGCACCATATAGTTGCTGTCCAGACTGTCTTTCAGTTTAGTGATAGCTTCTTGGGTCTGAAATAGTTTTGCTACATGGTGGATCCTGGGTAACCTTTTCCCCAGAACCCTTATTGTGGGGAAATGTCAAACTGTTGTTGTTGTATGTCACTTGTAAAGAACAATCATGAGGCAGAGAGGGTGAGTTAACAAGGTCAGGGAGTGTACAACTGACTGTGCCAGTTTATTTGCATGAAACACCCCGTATTGCACAACTTGCAGTGGTGTTCAGAGCTCTTTCATTTGCAGCTGTTGTTTCTGCCAGTGCTATTGGTCAGTCCTTCGTCTTGTGTGCTCTCCAGTCCAAAATCAAGCTGTTCCCACTCAGAGGGACTTTCGCCTTATCCTAGTCTCCATTATTCTCAACAGAAAATAATAGATGTTAACTGCATCCAGTCAAGTGTGACTTTCAGGATAGAGATGGCTGTAACTTGGCCTGTGTGCTGGTTTAAAGGTAAACTGGCAGGAGAAATGAACCCAACTCAAAGACATTACAAGTCAGAGTTACAATTTAATAAAAAGATAATAAATACAATGATACAGAGAAAAAGTTTGTTTTAACCCACAAACTCCAGATATATTACCCAGCACTCTGGAGCACAAATAGAATGATGTTCATTAGCTCCTGTGCTGAGCACCACATGATACCCCTGAGCACAAAGTAAAAGGAAAGGAAAAAACCTGTTGGTGAGGATGATGGTTGCAGTCTGGTCATGAATGGCAGTTGCAGTCCTGTGGAGGTTCTGGTCCTACTCTGGATCCGATGAATAGTACCAGAAGTCCCAAAACCCCAAGATTATATACACTCAGGTTCGGGTGGGGCCAAGTACCTCCCCCAGGGTGAGGAGTTTCACAATGGGTAATTTACTTTGTGATTCATGGGATATTTTTGGAATCCTTGATCGCCCAGTAGCAGACACAACCCCTCAGGCTGGGTGTTAAGGTGCTAATGACTCCCGGAGGGGAGTTATCACAGCTGAGTCATTGTGTGAAGACAGGAACACTTTCCTATCTCACAGAGTTCTTAAACACCCTGCTTGTAGCCTGAGATGTCAGGTGTGCCCTGGGCTACTGCTGCAAAGGATCCATTATTAACAGTTCATGAGAAATGACATAGAGAGTGTAGAATACACAGTTTTTATTACACCCACACAGTGATAAACTGGTCCCTGCAGCTGTACCTAGGACAGCTTGTAAGTTTCTTCAGCTCTCACACTAGAGGGATGTGCCATTTGACTGAACAGTGAGCCTGTGCTATCATGGATCTCATGAGTAGTCCCTAGCTGTGGGAGGAAGACAGCTGGTACAAGCTGATGAATCTAACTAGTCACATCAGCACTCGGTGTACATGCAGAAAGCACAGCCTGGTCCTGCTCACAGTAAGAAGCTGCTGTCATATATGAATTATCTCCAGAGTTCTTTCTTCCCTCAGCTTTTCAAAGGATCTGGTGCACGTCTCAGGACCAGTCAAATGAAGCTTCAAGTTGTGGCTCACTGTTTGCTGGAGCTCTTTCTTACCAGCTACAGATTTTCTTTTCACATTCATACTTTCCCTATCAAGAGGTGCTTTGTCCTTCAAGCTTCAAACTCTGTTATGTGTTCTGCTTCTCATGGTGGAACTGCTATCAATAATGTCTTGATGACAATGCAGTCAGTATGCTGCAAGACTTCATTGTAGAGCAGCTTGTTGTATCACCTTATAAATTAGCCCTTGCTGGTTGTGGGAAGTTATCTTCTGTTAAAAAGCCAGGTTTTGTACTTGTCTGGCAGAGAGGTAGGTACAATAGCTTGGTACATCTTTAGTCTAGTAGACAGCCTGATCCTGTGTTAACCATACAATCACTGTGAAAGTTTGACAGAAATGATGGTTCTTTCCTCCTTCAGGAGATCACCTGTGTGTTCCTGATGACATTGTCATTCAAAGCGCTTGTAAATTAAGCAAATTCGCTAATGACTGACAATTCAGTTTTATTGATGGATACAAAAAGAGTTACACTCTTTTCCAGAACTTTCTGTTAAACAGTCTTGGCGATCTGGTCAGAGGTATTAAAGAAGTAAATCATTGGCACTAACAATTTCTATTTATCCCTCTACAAAGGTGTATGAAAAACCCCAAACTTTTGCAGTCTGAATTGAGTCTGAGGACTTATTTTGGAGGTTGCAAATCATCATGCAGGATGTGCTCCAATATGCATTCTCTTTTAATGCTCCTTAGAACAACAAAGTGCTTGAGAAGGCTTGACTGACCTTTAGTCTACCTTGCATCCCACCATGGAGATATTTCAAAATTAACAGCTGCTCTTGGACAAGAGAGACTTTTCAGGAATCTTCAAAGTCTGGGTTTCTGATTACATCAGAGGTTTTAATAAGCTCATGGAAGTATTGTAAATGTCTTAAGTTTTACTTCTTCCTTTTCTTGTCTTTATAGGGAGATAAATGCTATGAAAATTATTCCATTGTTTCCCTGAAAACTGCTTTTTGCTTTCTTAAAATAAGTATTGGCAGCATATGAATACAGTAACAATGATGCTCTACCACAGAGGTCTTTTATGTCATACAACTTGATCTAGATTCAGTGACAAATGGCCTTTAATCCAGTCTGCCAGCAGATATGTCTGACCAAGATAACACAGTCAGAGAAGTGTCTGTTTCCTTTTCATTGAGAAGCCGACTGGTCTTATTACTGCTGGCAAATCAGCTTGGATGTTTCCACTTCATACTGTCAAACCATTCCTGCGCCAAATGACAAACCTCATCTGAGCTATTTCTTCAAATAAAGCATAGCCTGTGTGACTTTGCAAGTCAACCTCACTTGCTATATTTATTCAGTGCAGCAGCTATGCCAGCTGCCCTTCAGTGTTACTTTGCATTCTGGAAGGAGGTTTCATAATTTTCTCCTCGGTGCACAGAAATCTTAGATGGCAGCTGTAACTGACTGCCATAAGGTTTGGTTTTGACCACAGCTAAAAAGGATTCAGCAGACACAGCATGTGGTGTCTTTTAGGTAAACATGACATTTTTAATTCTTTCCCATTGCAGAAGCTCTGCAGTTGTTATCTGTAATAGCAGACAATTTGGTACACAATATACAGTTATTTGTACATTTTGAAAGGCTTTTTACAATGAGCTGCATAATCAAACCAGTTTTGTGTAGTATATCAATCCTGGCAGAATAGTAATCCAGTCAGAAGCCTCAAGAAGGTTGACTAATGCTAATGCTTACTGAATTGAAATTTTCAAAACTACATATGAGAAACACTATGAAAAATGGCAAAATATGAAAATAGTAAATACATTACTGAACTTTGCTTTCTGAATTGAAAAGTCGATTTTGCGAGATATATCATAAATCAGAATATGATAAATTAGAAGTACTCAGATAACATTGGAATCTTTAATTTTGATTAGTTTAGATCAATCCAAATTCAAAACATCAAGTTTGTATTCATTCTTCTAGAAGATAAAGCCAGAATCAGAATCATAGAACGTGCCACAAAGCTGGAAGGGACCCACAATGATCATTAAGTGCCTTGCATTTCATCTACAAGTAGGGCTTTCCTCTGGCTGTAAACTAGAGATGAATTTTGATTCTTAATTTTTCTCTATTTTCTACTTCTGTAAAATAAAAATGTATGGCTTGGACATATATGAAAAACAAAGGGAACTTTGCAGAAGCATTTTACAATCCCTGACTTTGTAGAGCATATGAAATTCTAATGAGCTTCTAACAAGAATTTTCATTATTTTAATGGGTACTAACTCATATACCTCAAGTAAACATCTTAAAATGCTAAAAACATAAAAAGCCATGAACAATTATTTTTTCTGTTTCCTATGCTGTTTGAAAATATTGTCACTCCACTGCTTGTTTGTGGAGATAATTACCATTTTCTTCTAAAAGCAGCAGGCAACCAACTCTATTTTACCTACAACCATCTTTTCCAAACAAAAACTACAGCAAGGCTAACTTCTGTCACTGCTGTATTTTAGGAATTTGTGGGGAGTGTTGGAGGGTGACATTAATACCTTCAGTTAGCCTGGCTGTTTGCAAGGTAGCTGCTGATTTTCATCCTAACCAAATAGAAGAGAGATCCCATGAAATCCACATCACTGGCCTCTAGCATGCAAAAGCATGTAGAAGATTTTCAGAGAAAGGAATAGAGTGGAGTGCAGACAATATCTATTTGAACACAAAGCCTTAAACATGTCTGGTTTAACCAGTGATGTTACCCACTCACAGGGACTGAATTTTTCAATGACTTCCTGCCCACCATTAGATAAATGACTGAAAACTGGTTTAGCCAGCTCTGAACTGCTTTTCCTTTTCACAACATCTCAGGCCTTAATCTGCAAAGGACACTCTGGACTCAAGCTCTGACAGGAGTAGGAGATGAAGTAGTATTCCCAGTTTAAACTGTTTGAGATACCATATCTGAAATAGTTATCCTAGTACTTTGTGTGAAGGGGTGAGGAAGCCATCAGGAGCCCCATGGGTCAACATTCAGAAATCTGATGTGAAAGCATCTTTTCTTTCTCAGTCTGTGCTGAAAACTGTTTAGCTAGTCCTACAAGCAAGCCTGGTTTTACAGTTTGCTTTGATTGCACATGCCAGTGAAAAGGTTGAACTGATTTGAACTTTGTGAGATGGATAGCAGCTTTTGTACTAAACTATTTAAACCCACCAATTTGGGCTGAAACCTTGGCTGAGTAAATACAAAGCCTTAACCATATGTAGTATCCATAATGAGCTCTCCTTTTGAAACTTCAATGAATAAAATTTATTTTTATAACAACATAATTTTACTGCCAGATTTTTCAATACCAAAGGTTTCATTGCCAGATACTGAAGTATCTTACAAAAAAAAAAAAAAGAGAACTAAAAATAAAGCAGGTGAATTTATTTTCATTTTTCATGGATGAAGTCACTGTTCAGCACTGCTGGATGCAATGCAGCTCTTTGCTCCTTAAAACAAACTTTAAAAAAGCCTATGTGCTGATTTAAAGGTAAACCCAACACAAAAGACATTATAAATCAGAGTTACAATTTAATAACAATATTACAATAAATGCGATGGCACAAAAAGAAATTAGTTTTAACCCAGAAGTATAATCCAGCACCCCGGGGCACAAACACAATGGTGTTTGTTACCCCCTGTGCTGAGACCCACGTGGTTCCCCCGAGTCCAAAGTAAAGGAAGTGAAAAACCTGTTGGTGTAGATGATGGTTGCAGCCTGGTAAAGAGTGGGGGTCTCCTCCTGTTGAGGTTCTGGCCCTCCTCTAGATTCGACAAGAGGTTCCCAGAGGTCTTCAAACCCCAAGATTATGTACCCTCAGGTCGAGGTGGTAATGCCCAGTACCTCCCCCAGGGCAAGGAATTACACAATGGGTGATCTGATTCTGTGAGTCATGGGGTATTTTGGAATCACTGATGGCCCATTAGCAGTCACGCCCCCTCAGGCTGGGTGTGAAGGTGCTAATGACTTCCTGGAGGGAAGTTATCACAGCTCTTATCTCACAGGCTTCTTTGACACCCAGCTTACATCCTGAGGGGTTGGGTGTGCCCTGGGCAGCTGCTGCAAATGGTCCATTGTTAGCAGTTCTTTGGAAATGAATAAAGGGTGTATTCTACACAGGTTTGGTCACACCCACACAGTGATAAACTGGTCCTGACTGCTGAACTAGGACAGCCTAACATTAGAATCATGCAAAAGCCTGAAAAATTATGTGTTTGTGCATGTCTTGAATATCTCTGGAAGAGGAAGATGAACTGGATGAGAGGATCTGTAAACAAAGCCAGCCTAAGATGGTATGTGCACTTCCTGTTGGTTTCTGTATCCTTTAAAGTCCAAAATGGTACATTCCATGTAAAAATGGGAAAAGTTCCAAAGCATTCCTTCTGAAGTCTCGAGGTTGTTTCCTTATCACTGAGTAAGGCACCTAATGCTGACGGGAGTTAGATAATGATGTTAATTTTTTACCCAGGTAGAAAAGAATGTTTGAGCAAGTAATAGAGTAGGGACAGAAACATTAGTTCTGAGACACAAGCTTGTTACAATCCAGATTTATACTTAATCCCAAAACATTTGAAGATCCTTTGCCTGGTATGTATGTCAGCCTATTACAGAATTTCTTGTAAATGCAGAAGCTTTCATTTGGTGGCAGCTTGACAAAGAAATATATACCAAAATTGATTTTTCAGTATCTTACTGTAAGTTACTCCTAGACAGAAATTTAAACAGAACAAGAAACATATTGTCAAAAGAAATCTTAATTATTTTCCCAGGAAACAATAGGTATGCATTGATTTATTAAGTATTTGCAAACCTTGGCAGGTTTCAATATTAGTTTTAAACCACATCTAATTCAGTCACAGATTGACACAGTTGCTAAGACTGCCCTGTTGAATTTGCAATTTTTCATTAGAACTAGATGTCTCAGGTGTAGGGTTGGGATCAAAGGTGAGGGTTTGTATTCATCCTTGTTCTTTACATTCATTGGTGGCAAAAATCAGAGATTCGTATGAAGGGCTTTTGGACGAATCTAGGTGATGGCCTGTTGTTACTAATAGGTTTTGCCTTGCATTTTCCTGCTCATTTGGATGTGAACCTTTAGCAAGAGAAACTAACAAAATCAGTATTTATTCCCTTGTGACATGACACTTGGCAGCTTTGCACAGTGCAGTCACTGGTACTCAGCTACCACCTATTTCTGTGCAAACACAAGCCATTTCTGAAAGCTAGGGCTTTCCACCCCAACTCCCATCCTGTGGGCAACTCCAGCAGAAATTCTCCTCAGTCACTGTTCTGCACACAGCTGTCATAGTCCCTCAGAGTACTCAGCATTGTTTTTCCCAACTCATGAGCATTTTCATGACACTTTATAACTGGGGTAGAAAGCTCTTTCAAAGGATAAAATAGGAGCTTGTCACTATTCTTTTTCACCCTAAGAAGCAACATTCCTGTGTTTGAAGAAAGACCTTTGTATAGGATCTCACATAAAGTAAATCTCAGAATGCCCATTACAAGGGTATCTGGTTGAATACTATTTTCAGTGCCTTCACCTCCCACATTTAGCAAACAAAAGCAGAAAATGCCATGGTGTCTTCTAACAAAAACAGAATACCTCACAGTGTGCTGTGGTGTGTTTTTTTTAATATGAAGTAAGAAATCATCACAGAAGTTCAAATCTCATCTCTTCCTAAATTTTACTTTTTTGTCTGCAATGAAGGTGAAAGCGGTATGACTATTTGGTTTTGGTGGAGTTTTTAAGTGCAGGTGATTTAATTGCTCTACATTCAGTGGGGCAGATGGCATTAATAAACTCATCAGAAAACCCAATGGAATTTGACGGCTGTTGACAGTAGAGGAATAGCTCCCAGGCACACACTCCACATGAGTTGATGGGTGAGGTAAAGTAGCAACTTTATTAAGGGGAAGATGGATTTTTATAGGGTTGGGTGGGGAAAGTTCTGGAAACTGGGAGGTAACAAAGATGGGATTGGAAAAATCCAGAAGTGGAATATGTAACCAAGCAATGAACAAACCAATTGGGGAACAATATTCAACTGGCCAATAGGGAAACAGGGATCTGGACAGAGGTGGAAAACTGGTGTAGAGAATTATGGGAAGAAGAACATGACTAAGGGGAAACTATAGGGTGGCCATATTGAAAATGGGAGGGTACAACCATATAACTAGAAAAACTCGTAACACTAGAATTGCAAATTCCAAATGCTTAAATATCCATAACAGTGATCTTCGTGTCCAATGACATGTCTGGACTGTCAAAGTCTTCTTTGTCCTCATAGATCCATGTCCGATAATGTTTTTTCCACTCTCTGTCAGAGAGGCTTCCTCCCACAGGAATTACTCACATGTATACAATTACTCATATATATGAATATTTGTATAGTAATAGTTGACACAAAAGTAAATACTAAACTTTCTCACAAAATCTATATTCTATTATTTTTTCAGCTGTAGAGGTAAGGCTAGATCCTTTTTCCATAGCTATGTCATAGTGTTTATTCTTAGACTCCTCTCTTTTTGTTTCTATTTCTCTTGTCTGTAGTTCACTTTCAGAAACTGATTTACCAAGTTTTCTTTTGCTTTTGGAAAGATCCAAAAGTTTGCTTAGGAACGTTCTGTTCTGTCTTTTGACAATTCCCTTCTAACTCATGCTGCACTCACTTTAAGTGTTCCTGAAGGTGGAATATTTGGTGAGTCCAACTATGAGTATGTGCTACATAATTATTTTTGACCACAGGAAAATAATTTTCCTCAGGACCAATACTTAGTCAGTGTACTAGTACAATAAAAATGTTTTGTGTTCTAAACAAATGTAACTTTTTGGTCCAGAATTCATTGAGGATCTCAGAAGCAAGAACCTTTTGGATGCTGGTAACTTCTTGAAGGAGGAATCTCCAACTTCCTGACCTTGGTGGTCATCAGGAATTCTAGAGTTACTATTTTGGTTATCTTCTCTATCTTCCAAATGGTGCTGGCTCTTCTTGTCACAGTAAGTTACTTGCCTCGTGACCAGCTGGAAGCTGATGACTTTGATTAGGGTTTATAAACCATTTTTAGGTCCTTTGCACGTGCAGAATTCTACTGCGTCAGGCTAGTGAGCTGCTGTTGCCTTGCAATACTCCTGTGTGCATGCTGGTACTAAGACAGTGCAAGTTGCTGCAAGTTTACCACATGGTGCAATGTTAGTTGCAGAAGTCACAGGAAGGTAGTTTTCAAGACTTATGGAGTGTACTTGTAAAAAGGGGAGAAGTCAGGATGATGACCACGGACGCATTCATGTGTGAAGAGGAAGGCACACTAGCACATAAACAGGGTCATTGTATCTGGAGCTGTAAAGACCAGACAAGTAAAGGCCAGGTTGGGAGACAGTTCAAAACATCATGGAACACAGGTGATGAACCAATACAGTAGCCCGGTACGAGAAGGTGGGTATACAAAGATTTCCCTGAAGTTACTAAACTAAACTGCTCTTGTTGACATTAGTTTCACGCTACACAGGGCTTTATCACATGGATGTCATTTCACTGAATGGTGACAAAGAGCTTTTGTCTGGAAACTTAGTTTATTTGTGTAGTCAAGCTTGTTTGGTTTTACAATAGAGATTACTTAAATATGGTATATTTCAAAGTGTGTCAAAATGCAAATTTCATAGTGGATGGTATCAGCAATGGCCAGAAGTCAACTGAGGAGCAGGCAGGCTTTTTCCACTGCATTGGCTTGTCATGAAGCTTGCCTTTGCTGGTACTTCTATTAGTCTCTCCTTAGAAATTAGTAGTAAAACATAATTTTTGTAATAGAAAAAAGGGCTCTAACCTGACATCACTGAAGGGCCAAAAAGTATTTTGATAATTGCATTTAACTTTCACAGAATAGCTAGAATGAATCAGAATAATGCAGGGTTCTTCTGGATCTTGCTCAGCACTGAAGAGTAACACAGATGAGGATGTAAAAAAAATGACTGCATATAAATTTTTAGAGTTGAAAACCTACCATGAAAAGGTGGATTTACAACATGATTATTGCATGTACTTCTGCTGAAACCTTCCAGCAGGTTAATGCATGTTTGATGTGTCATCGTTCCTGCATCCAGAATACTACTAGAAGTTTGCCATTTACTAAGGGGGAAAAGACTGACATGGAACAATCTCTGCCATTTTTCCATCTCTACTGACATTTTATGTGTTTCACAACTGATAATAATGATCATAAAAATGTATGTCAGGAAACTTCATATAACAAACAGGATGAGCCCTTCCTGTGTATGGAGTCAACAAACATGCTGTGATACATAATGTTTCAAAGAACATTTCAAGTGGGGGCTAAGTATATATAAGCTTTGCACTGTCCATTGACTAGGAATGAGTACCATCAACAGTGTGGAGGTATCTGAGTGAGTGAACAGTTTACACTTACTGAAGCTAGTGTTGTTACTTCTAACTGTATTTACTAATATGAGTCAAAAGTACCATCAAATCTAGAAGCACCAATTTGTTTACTACATTCAGAAGTGATTTAATGCTAAGAAACTGAAGAGTGATGAAGGACAGTATCTGATTTTATTGGTTCCTAAAAACCTTCAAAGTATGTGGTACCAGTAGTGACAGAAAAGGGAGACAAGATTAACACTGGCATCTTTTCTACCCAAAATGTTAATGTCAGTCATGAGTAATCAAGTGGCTACAGTAATCATCTAATCTGTTCCCTGTGTTTGTATTGCTTCAAATGTATTTATAATGCTTCCATCACCACAGGATTTGTGAACATTTGCTTTAGGAACTGCTCCTACACATTCTGTATGTGCAAGTAGGCCTTCCTGGTATGCGTCATTCCACTGACTTCAGCAGAACTGTGGCAGAGAGGAGCAGGTTCATAGAGCACAGTTTGGATTTATGTGAGAGTCTGAGTTACTGCAGGTACTGAGCTGATGTGTATTGTATCTTTTGCTGTTGCTAACATGCCTTGCAGCTTCACCAGTGTGCAGTATTATTGACTGTATTGTTTCCAGTATCCAGCTTCCTCTCAGGGCTACCTTATGGCTTTCTTCAAGGCATTTAATGCTGCCATAAAATCACAGTCACAGATCATGAGTCTGATGCAGTCAGAAGACTGCAAAGGAGGCTGGAATCAACAAACCCAGGTCAATGAAAAGCTCTCAATAACACTCCCTGGGCACAGGCTCAAGCCTCCAAGTACTGCTAAATGACCAAGGAAAACAGGTATTTGATTTTAAGAACAACAGACCTTCTAATGCAGATGTATTATCTGTGTGTGCTTATCATGTACCACATACTTACTGAAAGAAGTAACATAATAAAATGAAGATTCGTGTGATTAAAATCCCAGTCCCTTAGTGCTTCTGGTGACTGACTTCATATCCCTTCTAAGAACCCTAAGTAGATCTTTTAGGAAGCCTACCATGCCAAACATTGTGTCGTGTTTAATCCTGTACTTGTTCTTTATGTGGTGCTCCCTTTGACGTCAGTGGAAATTTGACATGTGAGAATGCAGAGGAATCAGGCGAAATAGTCTTTTAATAGCAAAATTGAATGGAAGAAAGCCCTTTGAAATGTACAGAAATCTTACTCCTTCCTACAACATAAAAGGGTGCTTTCTGCTTTGTTTTTCAAAGGTTCTTACCTATGTGGATTTGTTCATGTGTGCGTTTATGAGACTGTCAACATACTGGATAGCACAACTGGCAGATTTAGAAGTGATTGATTGAAAGTTATGTATAATGAGCAAAACAGGAATTCCTAATAAACATATAATGTGCATTTCCATTTGCTGTTTTACATCACATACACCAACCACAGTCACTTCTAAATAACTTCTGCGTATTCAGTTTTGCCATCACCTTTCCATTTTGTGGTCCCTAAACCATCCTGAGTAGAGGCATAAGGACACACATTGTGTTAATCACTAATAAGCTTTAAATATTTTCTGCTTACACTTAAAGGGATCTGAGAAATGCTTTTAATTTTTGTAAGCATTTCCCAGCTGGTCCCTTTTGCTATTAGCAACAGTACCCACATTGTACAAATAGACTTCTCTCCCTCCTCCTAAGAAATACAAACAAATGACACAATTTTACAATGCTGAATGTAAATGATGGAGTCATTCTGGTGTTGTTCTGGATTTACAATGACCTCACTGAAAACAGAATTTAGACCGCTGTGGTTGAATGACAACAGAACAAAATTAAAACCGGGTGTGAATAAACCATCTTAGTAAGAAAATGGGATAAAGTTACGTCATTCTCATACCGAAAAACTGCTCGGAGCAAGAGGTCACAGGAAAGCGCTGAGAGGGGGCACCTGCCCCCGCTCCGAGCCGGCGCTGCCGCGGTCCGACCCTCCTGTCCTGCGGCACCAACACCGGAGCCTTGCGCAACATAAAAACATCTAAAATATGTATTGCTCAATTTCACCCTCGCAAATCCATCCTCGGGAGCCGCGGCTGAGCCGCTCTCACGGTAAGTATGCATTACCTAAATAAACGTAAGCGCAGCCTGCAGCTTTTCCAGGGGCGATCAGGAAAAACGCAGCACGGAGCAGTGAGCGCTGACGTCCCAGTTCCCCTGAAACGGAACCACAGCTCCGCTCCGCCAACTCCGCTATCTCCGCCCCCAAGCCCCCGTTAATTCCCTCCAAGCCCTGGCGGTGCTGCCAGGGCTGCGGGCGCCCTCCCGCACGGCTCCCCCCGGCCGTACTGTCCTGCCTTCCCTCCGCTCCCGGCAGGGAGCAGCACCCGCCCGGCCCGCAGTGCCGCGCCGTGCCCCGCCGCACGCACCGACACGGATACGCGCACAGCACCGCACCCGCCGCCCCGCACCGCCTTCCGCCGCCCCGCCAGAACCTCCCCAAGGTCACGGCGCCTCACGCAACGCCCGCAGGTGCGCGGGAGGGGACAGGGGGATGGAAGGCGGACCGCCACGGCCGCCCTGCCGGGGGCGCTGCTGGCCGGGCCCGCAGGAGCTCCGCGGCCGATCGCGGACTATAAGGGACCGCTCTCTCCGCCCCCAGCGGAGTCTCCCTCCGCCCCCGCCCTGACTCCCCACCCCTCCCCCGGCCTCAGAGAAGGGCATGGAGTTGGCGGGAGCCTATAAAAGCCCCTGAGAGAGCACTGAGGTCGCCGAGCTGTGACAGCCTCCAGGAGCGGAGCTGAGCACCATGTCCCACCACTGGGGTTACGGCAGCCACGACGGTGAGTGCCCGGCGGTGCGGGACACCTGCCGGCAGGTCCCCACGAGTCGCGCCCGGGACGTACCCACTGCCGCCCCGCCGAGTCCTTGCCCGTAGCAGGAACGAGCTCGAAAGCGCTTTTTCTCTCGTAACCTTGAAACGTACCTGCGCCCGAGCAGCGCGCCCGGCGCCGCGCCGCTTGCCCGAGCATCTTCTGCGACCCTGTCGTCGTTCCTTTACCTCGGGAAGGGAAGGGTGGGCGCTATTCCATAGGCTGGGGTGGCTCCTGGGGCTCCCTCTTAATAATTCCCCCCGCAGCCGCGAAGGTTGCGGGGCTGCCTCGGTCCCGCGGTGGGATCTCACCTCACCTGTGCTGCCAGCACCGCCAGCACGCAGAGTTGGTACGCTGTTAAAAGCTGATGCTGGTGTTCGAGCATCCCGGTTTCTAGAGTGAGAGTTACTGCTTGTACCCCTCGAGTTTTGTGTCTTTTCCCACTGAGCTGCTTTCCACTGTCTTGCAGGACCCGCTCACTGGCATGAGCATTTCCCCATCGCCAATGGAGAGCGCCAGTCCCCTATTGCCATCAACAGCAAGTCCGCCAAGTATGACTCCTCTCTGAAGCCGCTGAGCTTCAGTTATGATGCCAGCACGGCTAGAAACATCGTCAACAACGGGCACTCCTTCAACGTGGAGTTTGATGATTCTTCCGACAAGTCAGGTGAGACCTCACCTTCGGGTGCGGGAGGGGACATGACAGAAATTGCTACTAACACTCCTACTAAAATGTATGCTGAGGCTATAGGGTTTTGCTTAAAGAGAAAAAAGTACCAGCATTGGCTTTCATAAGGTGTGGATTCAGCCCTTAAGGATTCCACATGTCACAAGACTCCTTTAGGCAAGGAGGAAAACTGAACTCCCTTTAAAAGAAAATTAAGCCTATCTTGGGAGATTTGAGCTGCCCTACTCAGGAGAAGTGAATTGCTTTATTTTTATATAAATCATAAGGATTGGGATAAGGGCTCAGCTGCGGAGAGAAAAAGAAATTAAAAAATTTTTGACAAGAGCAATTTTAGGCATAGCTCATCATAAGATACTGATCAAATGGTTAAACGAAGAGGCAAAAAACATCATAGGAAGAAATTTGCCTTAGAATAGCAAAGGATTACAGTTAACAACTTGAAGTGGAAATAGCTTGGAAATAGTTCTTTTGGTTATCAAAATATTATTTCATATTTCTGAAGCCAGCATGCTCCCAGGTTAGTACAGAAATAGAGGAATGATTAGAAAATACCTCTTTGTTCTTTTGTAATTTAAAAAAGACTTACCCCTGACATTTCTTGATGGCTTTGTAGATAAAGTTAATGTATCCAACACATTCCTACAGAGTTTGCTAGCAGGCAGTATTCCACAGGGTCTTGCTGTTCACTGTGCTGTATGGTAAAATTAAGCGGTGAATCCTGCAAACCTTTAGTAATCCTTACTAAAAGCAATAGCTTTATTGATGGACAGGAAGAGTGCAAGCCACCCTTGCAACAAGGGTTTTGCAGATTGTCTTTAATTGTAGTTTTTCATCTGTCTGAATTTACAGAAATCATCACTCTTCACAATGAATGTGCCTGTATTTTTAATTTAGCCAACAAAAACAATCCCGTTGTAAGTCGCTGACTTCTCCAGACACTGCCTGATTAATCTTGCTTGCGCGAGTGTCCTGTTTTTTTCCAGGTATTTTGTTGGCAATGTCATTTAGGGAATGGTGCTGAAACCAAATGATTGTGCCTACCAAAAATGTGAGGTTTTTGCAGGTAATGGAATAAACATTATAACAGACGTTTAGGATTGCACTAAGCATTTGACTTAATATTTTAATTACAGTCTTTATGCTGGACAAGATTAGGTTGTCAGATATAAGTGTTCACAGTTGTATAAATATACACAGGTCGGTATAACTTCTACAGAGCATCAACATTAATATTTTCTGAAAAAGAGAAGAAAAGGGTATATGACCTCTTAGTGCTTATTTTTCTGAAGCACTGAGGAGCTAAAGAAACTGAGTGCATGCACATTGTAACAGCATCATAGGGGAATAAGGTAAATGATCCAGAGGACAAAAAAAAGGGAATTCTGTTTTTACCAGCCACATGCGAGTCTGCTCTTACTGCCATCCTTCTCTCACTGAACCCAAAAGAAACAGCTTCAGGTCTCCACAGTATAAAGAAACTATTACATGATCACTTTGTGTGTGCCTATGTTTGGAAAGAACTGGGAAAATTAGGTTGTGAGGCAAAAATGGCAGACACATTAAATAATGTAAAGGAATGTCTGCAGGAAGAATGCTTTTTTATGAGAAAAGTCAGTGCGAACCAGAACATCTGTGATAGAGATCCTGTGACAGATATGCAGTGACACAGCTTTCAGAGTGGGAGGATAGGAGATGCAAGTAGAAATATTCTCAGTTGCTCTATTAGTGTATCAGAAAATGATTATTCTTTAGAAATAAAAAAACACTAAACAGATCTCTATGAAGGCAGGTATGGGTAGATCACTCGCTACCAGACTTCCTATTGAAAATTACAGTGCATAGGATCTACCTGGCAGCACACTTAGTTGGCTGCATTTGTATGCAATTAACTAGGTAACCTACTTTCCTCACACAGAATAGAGCTGTCTTTGACTTGTCTCTGCTTGATTTTGAATTTGAGACTCCAATGCATCTATCCAGTCCTTGATTAAACATCACACAACAGTCACAAGGAGAAGCTAAGTGAGATTATATGATGTGCTGTTATGTTTTACAGAAGACAGTGGAATAAAATCCTGTAAATACTTCCCAGAAGCTGTATTGCTTGTTTCTATGAGCTGTCCCATATGTGGTAATGAATTAACTGTGGTAGTAGGCGAAAAATGAAGTAATAGGATCGTTTGTGAATAATGTTCAAGATCTGAGTAACTGCATGCAAAGTAGATCGTTTCATTAAGAAATCTTCAGGCTCGTAACTAACGACACTGAAGCAAACTGAACAGCAGTTCTAGTCCTTAGTGTCTGATCACTCCTGCTCTTCAGAGTATGCAAAATGAGTTCTTGCAATAAAAAGTACAGGTAATAATAGCATAGTAAACGTAGGTAAGTAAGCCAAAATGCATGTTTCAATAAAACTCTGAAGGTAGTTCTTTCTTATTTCTTTGATTCAGAAAACATGTAATACAAATAATGTTGATCCAAAGTAAGAACAAGTAGATATCAGAATCAAAATTTTGATATTTCCCCTTCAGAATGTGTATTTTTTACATTACATGAGCGTGCATCAGGAATACATAGTATAAAGCTTCTAC
>VWZD01011934.1:21262-146949 GCA_013396695.1 Sakesphorus luctuosus | reverse complement strand
AAGTGAATTGCAACTATGGTGTGAAGCTCTTGCTAATTGTACTGGTAATTGATGTTTCTGGACAAGTCTCTTAATTGTTTCCTTCTCCTTCCTTGCTGCTGAGGTGGGAGAGCACTGGAATTCAGGTCAGAGTCACAAGTAAATCTAACATTTTTTCAACATAAAATCATAGTAGGACTTAAAAATTATGAGAAGACTTGGTGAAATGGAAATAGTTTTTTCACCTTGATGCTAGCACCCCTTTGGAGTCTTTGAGGAGTTGTAATTCAATATATTACCTGATTCTTTCTAAAACTGTAAATATTAATGAGTACGCTTCGGCTGGCATACGAATTGTGACTCACTGTAAACAAACCAATCTATTCTGTTACAATGGTCATTCAAAAACCAGTATAACCAAACTGCTTCGTTGGTGGTGAGTTTGAAAGTTGTGCCACTGTTGCTCTTTTCCTACACTTCCACCTCAGCTATTAAATGGAGAAAGAAACAGGGAGGGCTGCTGTCTTTAAGGCACCACTCTTCATCAAAGTCACTGCTACTGGTCTATTTTTAGGCTTTTCAGATCCAAAGATATATATTAGCTATGCTAGAATATTGTGTCTCATCAGTATAGGGTCATGGATTGAAAGTCCACAGTGCAGTATAGCCTAAGAAATGTGTTGATCCTCTGGAATCAGAAATCAGAGAACTGATTGTTTATACCTTTAGGGAACTCTGTTCAAACACCTGCTTATGTCACAAGTAGTGTGCACAGCTTGACTCGAAAGTCAGAGGTCTCAAGAGTGTGAGATCATTTAGTCATTTTTCCTGTGAGCTGGGATCACCAGAAGCTGCAAAGCCCACGTAAACAAGTGACTTGAATAGCTCTAGTGCTTCCAGGAACTGAAAGGCAAGATGAGAGGGCTTGAGATCAGTCCTGTATGTTTGAGGTCTTAATTTCTTTACAGAGCCCAAAAGTGCCCTTCACTTGCATTGGCTTTTTGTTTTGATACGATTTGGGTTATTTGTTAACATGCAATTTCTGAGCAGAAACTTGATGTAGATTGTGCATTTAAGAATCATGGCAACTTCCTTCTGTTTTTTCAAATGCCTCCTCTAGAGGCGCTTTTAGTGCAAAACTAGGAGAAACTAGTCAGCTGTTATCAGCTGGGGCCACTTGGAAAAACTTATTTTTAAGATGTAATGAAGTTGTGTGCCAGATGTCACGATTACCACTCTTCCCAGCTGATAGTTTGTTTATTTACTTATAGGCATGAGGGCTTGCTGCATGCTTAGAGGCAATGCTCACAACTTTGTTTGTCCGTCACTGGATCTCAACATAGGATGGAGACTATGTCCAATATGCAATTTTCAGTACACTAAGCAGTCACTGAGATTAGTATTTAGCTATTAGAAATTAAACCAACTGTTACTTTCAGGAGAATTTTAATGCTTCCAACTTGGTCCCTAAAGTTAAACTCGGCCTATAGAGTGTGAGATGTGAGGGCTGAAGGCTGATCAGAGGCTTAGTACAGCATCATATGATTTTCAGAGAATCTCCATTTAAGAGACTACATGAGACATGAGCTCCACTGGTCCCAGGGAGTTGTAGGAATGTTAAGCTAAATGACTTAATATCTTTAAGCAGGTCAGAGTCTTTCTGGCTGCTGCCCAGTCTGGATGAAATAGTTCAGCTGAGGTGAATTGGAACCACTGACCTGCTGTAGATACACGTCTTCAGGCCGTGTGCGTTTTGGCAGTTATTTCATTCTGGTCTATCTCTCTGGAACACCCTTGTTGCCTTATCAGGCTAAACTTCTAGCAAGGTCAGATTAGGGGTTTTTTTCCTTAATGGTGAAGCCAATTTTTTTTCTCATGGCGAAACCGATTACAGATGTTTTCTGCAGGTATGAACCCTACAGTGAGATGCTTGAATTGCTCTTCTTGCTTGTCACGATAGAACATCCTAGGAGAAATGTCTGAAAGAGATAACGTAAGAAAGGAAACATCTCACAAACTGTGACTGTGTACTTCATGTTTCACAGAAGTGGCAGCTCACCCTAACTGAACTCTTCAGTCAAATGAGGAAGCCCATCCTTGCATAAGAACAAGGCTAATCTCTGGGCATCCTTATGAGTCTTTTTTGTGTCATTAATAGTGCATGGTGCTCAAGATTCTTTTTTTTTTCTCAAGTAGTGCTTCATCTGCTTTGTTTCTTCAAGTGCTGTTTTCTAACATACAGATTTCTGTGTATACACAAAAGCTTACAATATATTAATGTGTATACTGTGCATATATTTACATACACATATACCCACAATGTCATATACACATGCTCATCTATACTGTAGTCTGATACAACATATTGGGTTTTTGTGCTAAATAATATATGTGTGGGAGGGCTCTCTTCAAAGGGAAATGCTTGAAATGTCCTACTGCTAGGTTTTTGTTGGGTGGAATCTTGATTAAAACTAATTTCCCAAGTTTGGGGCTTTGGACGTCTGCTGTGCTCTAGTGGAACCCATTATTTCAGATACTGGAAGGAGCTCTGCTGTCAGTAATTTTCATTTGAAGAACACTTTCTCATTCTCCATTTTGTCAAAGTAACAAAGTTGATAGTTTTTTTTTGCCACACTAATTTGTATGACAGGAAGGAATTCATTCTAACTCATCAAACAATCTTGCGATTCAGCCATTTTGATTATTTCATTGACATATTTATTGCCTTGATGAGGTTTATTAGTCTTCTGTTCTCTGTAGGGAGAACATCCCATAGGAGCTAACTAAATTCCACAGTACTCCTACAAAAATTCACAGATGTGGGTGCTAGCATTTCCTGAAAAAAGGTATGAAGTGTTCCACAGTATTTTTTACAAGGCTGTTCTGTTTGACATGGGAAGGATATCTGCCCACTGACTTGCCTCTAAGTAGAACAGTGGAGTGTGTGACCTCAGTAAACAGCTTGCCAGATGCAGCAAAATGCCCTTTGATTTTTGTGTGTTTTCAAATATTCTGAGAAAGAGTAGGGGAGTCAAATAAGCTTCCACTTCTGTATCCAAGGAATACCACAGTTAGTGTAAGTCCTGTCAGTGGAACAGTTCATGTAGTTATTCGACTTTCCAAATTAGTGATGCTAATACTTACATATTTAGACCACATTATGAGACCACTTAATAACAGCGTAATGTAATTGCGGGATGTTAATAGTAGACTTTTTCCAGTAAAGGGTAGAAGGTAGAATGGTATCAGAAAAAAGCTACCATTTCTTAGAATCTAAGCAAAGTAGTTCCCAATTTGTCCCACTGTGACATTTAAAATAACTGTCAAATAGTTAAAAAAAAAAAGAGAGGTACTTTCAAGCTGTTACTTCTTGGGCTGTTGCACATCTTTGGAGACCAGTTTGTGTCAAACTGTTGAGTAGATGGAATCTATGAGAAAAGAATGTGTTTTTCAGCTCGGCTTGTGCTGTCTTCAGGCAGCCATGCATCCAAAGCTGTGCTGTAGAACAAAAGGGAGCATAGCTACATATATATTTTCAGATCAGTTTTTAATAGTATTAATTTCAAAAGGAAGGGAACTAATGATGAACTGCTCATATATGGATCAGAACTTCCCCATCCTTTTTAAAAAGGGAATGGAAAGGTTGGAATTATCTTCTCAGTGTGGTCTGAGTTGATATTCCTGTCACATGGAACAAAGACAGGGAAGTTCCTGGTGAGAGTTTTTGTTCTGATCCTTGGTGAACTTTTACTTTGTGAAGGCTGGTAGCATCTATTCATGGTTTAAAAGGCTGGTGCTGGAAAAAAACCCAATACCTCTAACATTTCTACTTTGTCTTTTAAGTCTAGTTTTAAATTCTTCTTTGGAAAAGCTGAGAAGTATTAAAAATAAAGTAACTGCTTAATGTAGGCTAGAATAAGAAGGGCTGTTGTGTAATTAAGCCTGCTGAATTTGTGTTCATTTACACTAATCTAATTATTACTTTCTTTGAATGCTGTGCTGTGAGTCAAAATAAGCTAGTGCTGGATTTGAGAACCACAGAGTAAGAAAAGTAAGCGAAAACTGCAAAGAGATTTTTGTGCATCTTTTGAGTTTTATGAGAGTATAGCAAGCTTTGTGTAGACAAATAACACTGCAAATGGATTCAAGAATATTGCATGGTTCTGCTTTTCAGCATGCTTTCCATTGATTAATAACAGCAGATTAATCTATGCTATGCTAGTGCTTTCTGAGGTTGAGGAATGGTGGAACCTCAGTCCATTTGTACCTGCAACGAGCAGCAAGACCATGAGCTAAAGGAACTGAAACTGTCACATCACAAAACCATGACATTACTTTTAAATGAAGCAAGATATTGTGTGGATTAAATGATTTTGCATCTGTAATGACATAGTAACCAATTTCTTCATTTCTAAAAGGAACTAATGCACTTTCACAGTCGCCTTTCTGAAAAAATTGCGCTGATTTGTAGTGCTGTGTTTAAAACAGTTATGCTTCTTGGCAACTAAAACATGTAGAAATATAAAAGCAGAATAAGATGTTTCTATTTAATTATTGTAAGTAGCCATTCTTTGGATCACATAGCTTGGCAATAGGTAGGGCAAGTCCTGGTCTGTTGACTGTTCAGTGTTGGCTACAGTATTGGAAAGTACAAAGGCTGCAGTAGAACATGGGTTCACATTTTTCAAATAGAAGTACATGTTGGGTGACTTCTAAGTATATCTTCCAAAGCAACACCAGGCAAATGCTAAATTTGTCCTCTGAACCCAAATTTTGCATGTGTAAGGCACACCAGTGGAAACTAATGTTTTGGGGTTTTTTAAATCTTATATTTAATTTTCATGTATTCCAGTTTTTTAGTGAAATCCTTCTGACCTCATCGCCATATATCCATGGCTGTTGTTGTACATGCTTGCATATAATCAGAATTATTCAAACCTGTACATACAGTGACCTTTTTCAATCAGTTTTGGTGTGTGTTTTCACACATGCACGTATTGTGCTTGTATCTAGACTAATTGCAAACTGAGAGAAAAGCATCTTTATTCCACAGAACCATTTTGTGGCGCATACACAGAGCACACTTACATGTAATATCTGATGTCAACACTCTTCTGTCACTTTATTGCATCTATATTTATTTATATAGAGAGAGAAATTAGTCTTTTTAAAAAACTAACAGTTCAAGTTACATTATTTTATTTTTAAATATTAATACCCTAAAGATTAATTGTGAGTTTGAATTCGAGATGCTTGGAATAAAGGAAAAGAACCCAACCAAACCACAAACCAGTGTGAAACCTTGCTCTGGTGACTTAGATAAATAGCTCTATTTAATAGAACTATTTGTTATTGTTCTGTGCTTTATGCTGCACTGGAGGAGAAATTGCTTGTGCCTTGGGCATTTTGCAGTAGTAGGGCTTGATCCTGCATATCATAATGGTGATTGGTCACAGTTTAAGTGGAAGGGTAAAACTAACAAGCAGAGTAAGGGAGCTCGGGGGACCTCGCTTCTGTATAATTGAAAGTGTGGCTGGGCCCTCCACTCGTAAAGCAATCCCATAGCACGAGTAATGCCAGATAATGGAGACTATAAATAAACAACTAATTCCTAATCCATTATTTAAAAAAATCTTTGTGTGCAGGCATTGCCATTTTCACCACAATGGGAGAGAAAAGAGATTTGAATTCACATCTCTGCAATGCCTTGCCCTGTGCCTAGCACTTTACCTGGCTGCAACCCATGACTAACAGGTGTTTAGGTTTAATTTGGAACCAAAAGCATTTCACTCAATCCTATCTGCCACAGGATTTGCAGGATTAAGGCCTAAATGGATGAAGTGTCTAAAATGAAAGGACAGAGTACAATAGTACATGAAAGATGATTTAGTATTCAAGTGTAATTCCTTTGAATAACTCCATGGCCCTCTTACAAAGGCCTTTATCTGCTTGGTGACAGAAAAGTTACATCTTCCCTCATCACTTGTAATAATAGCATGCCTGTTAAATTGCTGATGAGATGCTCACTGTAAAATCACTTATGTTTTGATGCATTTATTACTGATTTTGGTGTATTGCAGTAATGTACCATTGAAGATGATCTGGAGTAGCATGGTAGCATGCAATGATCTGTGAATCACATGGAAGACTTGAGATGGCTGTTCCAATTTGAAGTAAGACTCGATAACAAAGGTTATGGGAGTTGCTAACAGTCTCTCTGCTTTGCAGTGCTGCAAGGAGGAGCGCTGGATGGAGTCTACAGGCTGGTACAGTTTCACATTCACTGGGGATCCTGTGAGGGCCAAGGGTCTGAGCACACTGTGGATGGTGTGAAGTATGATGCAGAGGTAGGACATGCCTTACCTTCTCCAGTCTTTTGTGTATAAAGAGTGTGTTTTTTTTAAAGTATTCCATCACAGTAGCAACTTCTCTGTGGATCTTCATAGGAGGAGGTTACTGTATATTTGCCACAATGCCACCTTAGAACCTACTCCTTGCACGAGCAGAAATTCGAATTGGAGGACTTATGGTATTTAATTTCTTAGCTTACTTCATGCCAAAGAGAAGCAGAAAATCCCACCTTAATTATCTCTCTTTTTCCCCTGATTTCTCAGTGTCTTTTGAAAACTATGACGGAATAGAATTGCAGCACCTCTGTACACACACATCTCCTTTTACTGACTTCAATTTTTAACATCAGAGGCATTTATATAAGCAGCAGAATAATTTTGGGGCAGGCAGGGCAGGCAGCCAAGTGAGATCTTGTAAGCACTCTTTGTGATACCCTTGAGGCTTCATATGTCCCTTGGACTCCTTAAGACTCTGTCTTACAGTCTGACTACAGAAATTGAGTGATTTTAGTGCCTTGCATCCCATCTTTCCATGTCCCCTGTTTCGAAATCTACCTCTGGATGCTGCGACAGACTTCTAAATTGTATTCATACATATTCCCTGAACATACCTGTGATTTGCATTTACAGGCAAAAGAAATGGCCCTAAAAATTGGTTGGCTCTGCCTTTTTCATGAGATAGAAGTAACTTTTGTCTTATCTGTGAAACTTCCCCTTTGGCTTATGTCTGTTCACAGTACCATAATTACTTGGTGGACTTGCAGACGCTGGGAAACAGCCAGATGAATTTAAATTAGAAAAAGCTTAAAAACTAAAAAGAAAGCAACATCCTGAATGTGATCTGGAGATTAAAAATCTTTCCAGAAAAGGACAGGATTATTGGGGCTTGGGGTTTTTTGTTCATTTGGTTGGTTTTTTTATTTAACTTTGTAAACTGCAGGTCAGATGTGTAGTTAGTGTCTTCTCTACTGCTTCTGACACTTACGATAATCTGTTTCAGTGTTGATAAGAACTCCAGTATATACAGCATTAAAATACTGCATCAAAGTCCTGCAGGCTGTATGTAGGAAAAACTCATGCTGATAGATATGGGGAGCTAGAAAGCAGAATAAAGCAGCCACAGCTTGCATTTAAGACTTGTATGGGAATAAGACTGAGAAGCAAAATACAATGCATTACAGAAATCTGTTTGCATAAATGACACTTTAAAGTAGATGAATGCCTCAGCAAATTCTTGACTATACACAAAAGTTTTTAAATCTCAGCAGTAAAACTCCCATCTGCTCTTAATAAATTACTTCCTCGCATCTTAATTTGTCAAGTATTCTGGATGGAATAGCATCTTCAAAGCACTTCTTGTTTTCTTGCTCCTAGCTCCATATTGTACACTGGAATTTAAAATACGGTAAATTTGCTGAAGCTGTGAAGCATCCTGATGGCTTGGCTGTGGTGGGCATCTTCATGAAGGTTAGTTAAACTTCTGTTTCATTTGTCCAGCATATTCATGTTGCAAGGAGAACCTAAGAGCCTAAAATACAGAATAAGGGAGCATTGTACTATACTGCCTAAACCCATAGCAAACTCTGTGGTGCTCCAAAATCTCATCTTCCGTTACGTATAAAAACTGTACACTAGCTATAGAGTACGGGTGCTGTCCATCAGTGTGGCACCCCGTAGCAGCAAACTTGCCTTCAGCAAGACAGTGACATTGCCATAACTCTTACCAGGGAAAGGTGGTGTGCATAACTGACAGCTGTGTGTATGAATCTGCAGTAGGAAAGCCTGTTTTCCTTTTCTTGTCATTGTTAAATGTCTAGACTGTTTCGTTTTAGTTGAATTGTCTTTGCAGCTAGTTGGAGAAGGTGTCTGTGCCCCAGAAGTATGTAGTACTCAGTCCTGGCCTCACTGAGAGTGTCTGTTTTATTTGGAGGTTGATTTCTATGTAAAAAGAACAGCTTAAGATTAAAAATAATTCCTCACACTGTAAATGAAAGCGGTTCTATTCTGTCCAGGGTCTTTGGCTGGTCCATTTGTGCTGACTGTCAACTGGCATGATTTTACAGAGACAGTTCCAGTGATTTATGCTATATTAGTCCTGTTATGTAAAGAAACGGTGCTGGAAAAATGTTTCCGTGATAACTGTAATAGAAAGCTAAACATATCATGAGAGCACCTGGTGACTTTTCTTTTTCTATTGTTTGTGTTACAGGTGGGAAATGCCAAGCCTGAAATACAGGCAGTTGTGGATGCTCTGAACTCCATTCAAACTAAGGTAATATCTGCTTTCTCTGTTGACTAGCACCAATCACAACTATGCTGTTTTCTTCAGAAAGCAGATTTTTTTAACTGCTTCCCAAACTGCTGCATGTGCAAAAGTAAAGCAAAGCTTCTTGCCATCAGGACTGGTGCTCCTGTAATCCTAAATGCAAAACAGATTTGAAAGGACTTGTGGTAGAGAGAAAAGAGTGCTAGTAACAGCAATCATTTCCTGTGTCTCTGACTACATTTCTCTGTCTTTTAACTGCATTTAAACCTGTAGGATAGGATTTATCTTCCTAATCTAACTACTCTTCTAGGTGTCCTTTCTAGTCAGTGTTGACAGATGGAAAAGGTGCTTCCCTTCATCTCTACTTCTGTGCGATAAATTTTTGTCCTTCAAAGAACATGCTTCTCATGGCTATTTGTAGAGAATCCAGATAAACAGTTTAATCAGGGCATATAACTATTAGGGAAAAAAGCCTTAATGAGAAACTTGAAGTACTTACTGAGTAAATAGATACCTTTTTAGGGGGTAAAGGCCTGTGCCAATGAGAAACATGGACAGAAAAGGTAAAAAAGGAGACTACCGTGTCATGTTTGTCATCAGGCTCACTTTGAGGTAATTGGATACTGCTGTTTATCACAGTGGACTCTACGACAGGTCTCCCAGCTTTTATATTTCTGATGGCATCTGAAATCTTACTGTTTTTCAAGCAAGGTCAAATGTTATCTCTAGGAGCAAGGAATTTAAATGCAACATTTGATATGATAAGAAGTGTCTTGAAAATACTAAATATATTGCTGAGACTACTTAATCCCAAATGTGCTCTAGTTGGTACTCACTGCTTCATGCCAAACGTCATTTCTGTCTTTCACCAAACATGGAGCTTCAAGAGGAGACGTTACTGCTGCAAGCCCAGTGTGTGTATGTGGTCTCTCCACTGAAATCAGCACATCTTCTTACTTTATTGTAGGGAAAGCAAGCTTCCTTCACAAATTTTGACCCCACTGGACTCCTTCCTGCATGCAGAGATTACTGGACATACCCTGGCTCACTGACCACTCCACCACTGCTTGAATGTGTGATCTGGCATGTTCTGAAGGAGCCCATCACTGTCAGCCCTGAGCAGGTAGGTGGCCAACGGATGGTGCCAATAGATGTGTTCTGGTATTATATTGATTGCATCAGCTCAGCCAGCCAGATGGTCTTTCAAGTGGCAGTGTTACTTCAGAGCTGTGCAGGGTACTATCTAGCATCACATGTCAAAATATCTGTCTGAAGTCGTTATCCTCTTCTGACAGGACTCTTTGTGTGTAAATAGTTTGCTGTAAAATGTAAGGCTGCCCTTTATTTGGACACAGTCCAGGGAAAATGAAAGGTGTTTTTAAAAATTTTGTCAGCCTTTCCAGATACATGGATAGTGCTGTCATGTGGTAAAAATGTGGAAAATTGAGGCATGCATGAAAGGACCATTTGCACATTCAGAGTTAGTCTAGCATGTATTCTGATCATCAGTGGGTTCACAGTACACACACACCATCTCTCTGGGTATACCTGCCCTGAAAATACCAGATTTGCACCTGGAGAGCATGTATCCTGCATCCACAGTTTCACACTTTAAATCTATAGTCAGTCTGTTGATTTTCCAGCATTTTCAGGCCACAGAGCTCTTTTTACAAGTTCTATTTGGCACAGAGCAGACCGTGAAATCCTACGCAGAATTGTGACAATCTTAACAAAACTCAGTTGTTTGGAAGAGGCAAAACTTGCAGATTCCAGAAGTCTGCTGCCTAAGAAAAGACTTTGTTGACCAGCTTGAGAAGGATAGTAGGAAGAAGCTTGTGTGGATTAAATCACTCTTGGCCCTAGCTTTCTGCACCATCCATTAATGAAATTACATATAGCCAAGATTCCATTCTTGGGTTCAGATCTGGATGCTTGGGAGGTATAAATAGAATCTAGAGTCTATAAATATAAACTGGCCCTGAAGGACTTTAGTTTAACCTTCAAACTCTTAAATCTCTTTCATCAATGGCAGACATGCTAACAATCTACACATAATTCTAGGCAGTTTAGTCAGCTGATGTGAAAAAAAAAATTGCAACTGAGCTGTTGTGGGACTTAATGTAATGAAAGATAGAATACATGATGAGGAAGACCTACTGGAAAGAATTACAGCAGTGATGGCCATTAATAAACTTCAGGGGAGCATTGACGTTTACACTGTGTTTTTTTTATAAACTACTGCTATTGGATAATCCAAGGTTTGCAAACACGTTTTTGTTATAGGGCAGAAGCACATTCACTAAAATAGAGTTGTTTTATCTATTACACCTCCTTTAACCACCTACAAGTGGTAAAAGACACACACCACTTGTTTCTCCCACACACACCACTCCCTATTACTATCAACATTTCAGTGATGGTTGAGATCGAAATACTCTGTGTGTGGCAGCTTGCCTTTTTGTTCCAAAACTGATCAAAACAAGAAACCATATATCAGAGTATTGACAGAAAGTTTAAGTTGAATAGGTTTTACAAAGATAGATAAAAGCTAGGTATAACAGCAGGGTGTAGCAAGCCTGTTATCATTTGTTGTACTAACACAGCAGTTTCTGACAGGGGTTGAACTCTGAACTTTGTAACAGTAAAGTTCAGGGGAGGCGAGTCACTGCTGAGGGCCTTACTCCTTGAATGAGGGAAAGCCAGGTCTGCAGCCTGATTTGTTGGAAATACTGTGTCCAACTTGCCATCTACATTTTTTTTGTCAGCAGTTCCACTTGTCTTTGTGAGATCACATTTGCTCTGGGTTATTATGTTGGCACAGTATTTTTAAGAGTTTTGGAGATGCCCATTTAGACATAAAGGTACTTTTATTACATCAAACTGTGTAAACACCAGTTGTGCTTTAGGAACAAGCACTACAGTTTTACAGTATGCTCCTATTGATGTGGAATGATCTTCTCTCACAGTATTTGAAAATTGGGGTAACTTGAATAAATTCATAATTTTTATTTTGACCCAAGAGTAAGGTCTCTCTTAATTATTTTTGTTTCAACTGGATTAAAAAAAATTATAAAAAGAGCAAAAACTGTACAACTTGCAGAGGATTCTGATAGGATTTCAATTCAGCTCTGAATCAAGGACAAACAAATTTTTGTACATGGAGTTCAGAAAACAGGTGCCTACATCCTTGTTTTCTGTCGTTTCAGTTGTTCTTGCTAGGATATTTTGTGGACAGGAAAGCCTGTGTCAGGGACTGAAAATGGTGTGGATCAATGCATATACATGGGTGCTGACACCATCTCTACACTCCTAGTGAAGGCAAAACTGAGCTGGAGGTGTATAATTTCAAACAGTCCTGCTAAACAAAGGATGCATTTGAGTGTTTTGTGCATTTTTCCACAGATGTGCAAACTCCGTGGCCTTTGCTTCAATGCTGAGAACGAGCCCGTGTGCCATATGGTGGACAACTGGCGCCCATGTCAGCCTTTGAAGAGCAGGGAAGTCAGAGCTTCCTTCCAGTAACCTCAGTGCTGAGTGTGCTAGAAATTGCTGTGTTTGCGAGGATCCCCTTTTGCTAAGCCCAAATCAGACCTTTGCTGTGTGTGCCCTGGCAACATCTTGTCTCCTAGATCCATTCTTTCTTTTGTTCTGCGTCTGAAATGCCAGCTAATGAAATGTGAAAGGCCCTTGGCTAAATGGAAAAGGGGTCTTAAGGTGTGGGGTTGGGGGAAGCAGGGGGGTGGGTGCTGTGTGCATTTTGGTGAATATTACTGTGACTGACACTTTGTTATGACAGTATGTTGGCTACTTGAGAGAAGATATGATGATAGCAAAATAAGCCATTTTAAGAAACCTCATCTACTTGGTGTGATAGTACACATAACTAACAATAACTTGAAGCTTTGTGAGAAGCACAGGAATACAGAATCTATCTATGACTTAGGAAAAAAAGGTATTTTGAGTAAGTAAAGCAAAATGAATATCTAGAATTAGAGTACTTAGATTTTTAAGAAACTGACATGTAAATATTTTTGAGACTGTTTTGCATTTTTACCCATGTTATCAACAGCATTGATTATATCTTAATAGTAGTGTTGGATTTTTTGAATTAAAAATGTTCTAAATTAAGTATTATCTTTAAAAGTTGTTATTACCATAGAAATAATGCAAAATATCTTTTCACTGAAATAATATATGTTCTAATTTAAAAAGGAAAATAATATTGTATTTTAGATAACTTCTCTAATAAATCTATACTTCTATTTTTGCTTCCATGCTATTATTTTATTTCCAGAAAGGAGTGACTAATCTTCACATTGTTTCATATTAAACATGATTACTAAACGTACAGTATGTTGGGAGTTTGTTGCAGGGACATTGAAGATGAATGCAAAACTATATAAATACATTAGGAGAGTTTCTCTAAGTAAATATATTCTCTCTGATAGCAGAGGAAAGTGTTAATTTTGAGCAATCAATACGAATTATCATCAAAGTTGACTGTATAATGGAAGATCCCCTCACAAGACTCTTGAACAAAATTATACTGAAGAACAGTCTCATTAGATTCTGGTCCTAGTTTTTAAAGCAATTTATGATAAGTTTCTTACCCCATCAGGAATCACTTTGTCATTTATAGAAGTTATTAGTTGGGACAGGCTAGGTTCTGAAGCACCTGGATCTGGAAACGTGTGAGATGGGAATGAAGCTTTCTCAGAACGCATGTAAATATCTTTAGAAAACCATCAAACCTCACCCTGTGAAAACCTTTCACATTTAAAATGAACACCATGATGTTAGTTTTAAGTCAAATATTTTCTTATTGGAGCAACAAAGGTCTCTTTCTCCAACAACTATACTGACTAATTCAAGTTCATGTTGAGTGGTTTGAATACCTCTCTTACTCTAAACATCACCTGCAGACCTGAGTGCTATGCATTCTCCCTAAACAATGCAAGAGAGGGTACACCTCTAAAATGGGAATCAAATACATTGTGCTTAAAGTTGCTAAAGCAAGCTAAGAGGAGGTAAATACCTTACAGAATCAAAGAATGGCTGAGGGTGGATAGGATCTCTGGGGATCATCTGGTTCAATGTTTCTGTTCAAGCATGGTAGTCTTAAGCATGTTGCCCAGGACCATGCCCAAATGGCCTTTGAGTATCTCCAAGGATGATTAAAAAAAATTACTCCTAAAATTAATAAAACATCAGAGCCCCAGATTTTAAAATTTTAAACCTATATCTTGACAACTATGAATCGCTGACTACTAGGTAATAAGACTTTCTGAAAAGTAGTAATCTCATTGGTTCCTGTGCAGCTTAAATTGTATTCAGGCTGATAGGGAACAGAGAATGTGAACTAATGCCTAGTGTGAAAACCAGGAAATGCCTCTGGAGTTCTAGGCACTGCTGCAATTAAAAAGTTTTGTGTCTTGTGCTCCATCCCACTTCAAGGTTGCTCCATAAATAGTAACTAACAGCAAAGACAACCAACATCAGCCGTATATTTATCATTTTGTTTGCATGAGGCTGCTTACCTGGAATGTTGCCAGTGCCATATGCTTTCCTTTGCTGAGTATGAAGTACTTCTGTATTGAGCCAAATATAAAAGCTTGTGTTCCTAGGCCACATACACAGTGTACCAGAAGAGCCTGTGGTATGTCTTACCTGTGTGGTCTACCAGAGAACGCTGTTCTTCATTTTTCTTTTTTCTTCGTTTTTTTTTTCTGTAAGTTCAACAACTTACAGAACTGCCCTTCAAAATCCTCACAAAAAAACCTCTCTCCAGCACAAAATGATACATGGGCTTACAAATTCACAATTTGCAGTTAGACTCTAATGCAGTGGATAGCCTTTTCAAGGGCAGTATATGTTAACTCCAACCCAAAAATAAAGGAAACAATTTCCCTGGCTTTCATGATTAATTTCCTGAATGGTAAGTTCGATTAAGATAATGATAAATAAACCATCCAGTTCTTCTTCCTGACCTTTATTCTTCTTCACTACTTGCTCATATGAAGAGCTTATAATTGGGTCTTGCAGCTGTTCCGCGGCAGACTTAAAACAGCACCCATTCTAACATCACACTCAGGCACTGAAAAAGTGTTTATGAATTCATAATGAAAAACAAGAGACCATTTTGGTCATGGAACCAGTGTTCCACTGCATGTCATTGTGTTATTGACAAGTAGGCAGCTCTGATGGAAGGGAAATTCATGTGAAAGAAAAAAAAATCAGGCTAGTGTGTTAATTTGAAGTCATCATAAGATATTCAGCCAGCACTTTGATGGGGGAAAGAAGCACATTCATTTGCAAACTGTTCATTTTGCACAGTTTGTGAACTTGTCTGGCACTCATCTGCCAACTCCATGTGTTGGAACATTTTATGATTTTTCCCCTGCTATTTCTAAGGCTTGGATGTGTCCTAGATTGACATGGGTGGGTAGACTGTGATTAGAGATGTTCCCTGGAAGATAAGATAATAATGCCCTGCATGGAGTCAGCAATATTTATAGAAGTCCAGATAGTTTATAGAAGAGTATCACTCACTAAATGACAGCTTTAGGATTTTCTGACTCTTCAAAGAAGAGCCATGCCAGCAACAGCTGTGTCAAATCTAGTATCATAGAAACAAACAGTGATGAAAGTACAAGCAGTGGCTTTACTGAAAAATTCCCATGGACCCTTTAACATCAGTCACTTCCTCTTCCAAAGCCAAGCATCCCACACAGTCATGCAGCACCTGGTGACAGTTGCTTACCCCAAGAGTTTGGTATATTTTAAGTCTGTTTGGGAACTGGTTGCTTCACTGCTGTCCCTTCCTCTTTCTGTATGACTGTAAAAGGCTGTGCTGCCTTGATGCCATCAATGGTTCACTCAGGCCATGAGGATTCCCAGCTACCAACTTCCTAAAGGTACAAGCAGAAAAATTTTCAGGGATCCCTGAATAATTTTAGACCCCATGTTTTGCTTTTGTTTTTTATCCAAGCAACAAACCAAAGCCATTTGGGGTACTTCCCCAGCCCAGTGTAGATTACAGTGTAGTGATTCCCCAAGTTCTCATGTTCATCCAACATGGAGCTCTTCAGGATGGTCACACTGTTCAGAGCTCAAAGCAGCACAGCTATGTTGCCTGAGCTGATGGACCCAGATGCTCAGCAGGGCTCAGTGCTAACGTGCTGTACTGTGCTGTTCCTAATCCCAGCATAGTTAGTTTTGTCCAATGAGGATGTCAATGCACTCTAGCATAGTAAGAAGTAAAAAGATATCCTCAGGACATTTGGAACAAGGCAGTGCATAAGCCTTGTCTTCATGATCTGGTGTGGTATGAGGCATTCTATATATGTGTGATAAGAGGCAGTCAATACCGTTTAACAGCAAAGAAATGCATGGACAATAAACAAGTAACTAGAGCTAACACATAGATATTGGTTACGTATTTTTCCTAAAGGGTAGATTTTAATGAGTCTTGTAACATCACTCAGTGTTTTAAGACCTGGAAAATTTGCTTTTAAGTACTGGTCTTCTGTCTAGGAAGCCCCAGGATCAGACGGAAAAAGACTCTGTGCCACTTGGGTACCTGGCACCAGTGGTGAAACAGACAGAAACCTATCTTTCACTGTCTGCAGCACTACACAAAGTGTCTCTCAGAGGCATGACAGATATGCCAAGGCTGACAGGTGCCACAGAAAGCACAGCTAGGCTCTCCTGGGCACTGATCTACTAACCCCAAGGCCAGATGCAAAGGGGAAGGACCCTCAATTCAGTGAGGTAGGATGACCTCACCTTGAAGGGTTCATCACTATAAGAACTGGAACCCAAGACAGTGAAGAATCCTCTTTGCTCATCCTGTGCCACCCCACCTATAGAGGAAAAATCAGGCTGGTGTAATGACTCATGGGGTCTTCTCTCCCTCTCTGCTTGACAGCTGGGCCTCTAGAAGGAGTCCAGTGCGCCTCAGCCAGGAAGCACTGTGGAAACAGACTGCCCTTTCCAAAGCAAATGAGGAAGGATAGCCAATGATCCTGGTTTTGCAAAAACTGTTTAGCTGCAGAATAGTTTATTGGAGTTATGCAGAGGTCAGGGAGAACTTCCTCTTTCCTTTGCTCAAATTCCTCTTCAACAGTATGACCTGAGCTTGATTCAAGAAGAGGAACATGAGCCTATTTAATGGAATGATACATCAGGTGATGCAGGATATTGCAATTTGGATGGTGCCTCTCTTCAACACTTTATTAGCTGTAATTCCTTCAAAAGTCACTATANCTAACAAACCCCTTTGGGTTTGTACCCCAGGGCACTGGGTTACACTGCTGGGTTCTGGGAGTTGACAGCAATTCCCCTTCTCGTCAGGGTATTTACTGTATTATTATTATTAAATTGTGGCTCTGACTCATAATCTCTCTTGTGTTGAGTTCATTTCTCCTGCTGGTTTACCTCTAAACCAGCACATAAATAACATATTCCTTGAATTAAAATCAGTACCTAAATGCTTGTAGATACTTGCACTGGGCATGTGTTTTGGTTGTTTTAGTGATTAATAGTCATGCACCAAGAAGGAAGATAGAAATAACAAAGATAACAAGAGCAGCATTTTGCTGGAAAAAAACAAGAGAAAAACAAGGCTTGAAAAAATACCATCCTCACTCTGAATCTGTTCTTAGGAGACATTTAAAAGGACAGAATTTTGTGGATCAGTTTAAGAGAGGGTGGTAAACATAATTTCCTCCTACACTCTGTAGAAGTGCATCAGACTTAAATATTTTCTGACTAGTAATGGAAATAATACCCAGACTGCATTTTGAAACTGAAGTATTTAAAATTATTTCCAGACTTGTAATCAAGCATGCAATTAATGATAATGCCTAGAGATAAAAAATGCAATAATTGCAGAATGAATGAAATTCCCTCTGCTTTTTAAATGTCACCTTCTGCTCTTGTTTCCTAATGTTCTTTATCTCTGGAGAAGAACTCGTCATCAAGGGTATGGGGGAAGCAATACAAGAAATTAAGGTCTGATCATGAAAACTCTGATGTGAATAATCACTGACATGAGTAATCCCATCCATCAATCGAAGTTTAATTGGTTTCCCACACTCATTGCACAGGAAGCATCATTCTCCTTCCATGAGGCATGGAGTTTGGAGGCTGAATATCTGAAAGATCAGGTGTGTTCCTTTTGATTTCAGTTTAGACATTTATCCTGAGGAATAGTGGAAAGGGGATAGAATGGAAGAATGGCCTGTAGTAAAGGCAGCTAAAAGAAATGTTCTTCATTTTTCCCCCAGCTACACAGAGGTTTCCCAAAGAAGTGAATGTGAACCAGGAGCTGTGTTACTCTCATTAGCACAGCACTTGCACGGAGGGCTACTTTCAGGCCTTGTACTCCGGGTGCCAGTGTTAAGTTGACAACCACTGTAGTGGCTAAAGGAAAAGAAAGCCATGAGCAGTACAAGCTCCTGCTTCTCAAGGCTGCCAGAGTGCCCTGTAGGGTCAATAGAGAGGTCACCCATGAAGCCCTGCATAACAGATGGCTTCTGCATGGCCCCAGCCTCCATACTTGAACCTTGACTTTCCAAATATCTCACATGCTCACCGTCTAGCAGGGAATGGGGTAAATGTAGCTTTGCTGAAATTGCCTTCTCCATTTGCCTTTCCAAGGATGGCTTCTGCTGAACAGGAGTAAGCTGAGCTGGTGGGACTGTTCATGTGAAGAAAGCTGAGCATGCTCTTAAGTGACTTGCAGGATGCAGCTCTTAATTTCTGTAGAGTAAAATTCTATTTCCATCTAGTTATGTAATCCTTTCAAAGTCTCCAGGTAAATGGAAGTGTCAGATCATTGCCATGTGAAAACCTATCACTACTCCTCAGAGGATATTGTAAGAACTGAGCACCTATCTAGGTTAAAGGAAAAAAGCGGACTGTGAAAATATCTTTATCTTTCAGGAAGAAAAATAGCAAACAGAAAGAAAAATAGCTGGAAAAAAGTCTAAGCTTGTGGAACATTAGATTATTTTCATTTTGAGGAATAATTATGTCAATGCAATAATGACATGCTCTATCATGCAATAACCATACTGTGTTTAATGAAGTTATATAATAATAACAAAATATATGAATAATGAACCTCAGATATATCTGACTACTGCAATATATCTGGTTGCACGATAAATACCTACCCCAATTCATAAGAAGGAAATGTTTGCCTTCCTTCAGCATTTTATTCTTTCAATAACATAAACTTTTGAAAAAGTTATTTTTGTCATTCAGAGACCATTGTCTTAGAGTGAATATGAAATAGAAAGCCAATATACCCATTATCACCCCAAACAAATAATTTGCATCAAGCCAACCAAAATATTTTGTCTTACTTTGTCTTCAACCCCTTGCACTTCGATCAAAATTGTACCTTTTGAAGTGTTCACTACTCAAACTAGGAAAAATTAGGTCATATGTCTGCTCCAGTAAAAAATACTATGCATTTCAGACACCATAGCTTTGCTTATGGTTGCTTACAGGAGCTAGACATAACCCCCAGGGCTGAAAAAAAGCTTTTTGAAAAGCTGTTTCAAGGACTCAAATGAAACTAATTGCCCAAGAGGGATAGGGAGACAAGTAAAAAGTAGGCCTGTCATAGGCGGCTATCACTCCTAGTCATTGCATTCCTGGTGACTGAAGAGCTAATGACACCAGACTCAGGAAACTCAGTGCCTGCAAGCTTGATTAGGTAAGACAGCAAGTCTAATCTGCATTTAATGAAGGATTCAGGAATAACTTTAAGAGCTTAACTTTACAGTAGCAGAGTGTTGGCAGAATTAGGTACATGCTCTATGCATATATCTTGTGACCTAGCTAATTATGGGTTTCTGAAAAAGTTACTACATTTCTTCACTTCGGTTTCAAAATTTGTTGTCTGCTTGTTCTGAGAGCTAAGATCTAGGATTTCGTTAAAACTTGTGCTACCATGAAAGCAGAAGCTAGAAAATAATGAAAGAAACAGACTAAACTTGTTTCTGCAGTGCAGTGTAGGCAGACAGATATTTATGCCTGCATGGAGCCCCAGTATCATTAGTGTGTATTCATAGAGATCAATAAGGGGGTTTTGACCTATGTAGGTCTGAGTGCTGAAAACATGCAAGCAAATGCAAAGAAAGAAAACTAACCAAATATAAAAAGAATATCAGGACATCTTCATTCTTTTTAATCCTAACAATATATTCTTTAAGACAGGGAAGAATGACAATTTACTTTTAAGAGATGGTTCTTAGATGCATTATTTTTCAATTACAAATAATTTGTGAATATTGGCAGCACTGCAAAATGTCATGAAGGGAAAACTTTTGACATGCACAACCTGCAGTAACATCATCAAGGTATCAGTTCTGCCTCAAGTCTGAAAATGAGCACATTCCCTTTGATTTAGCAGGGAAAACTTCCTGAGGCATATCAAAATGGTCCAGCAGGGAAGTGATGTGTTCAAGAGTCAGATAATTGTCACTCACACTTTTCAGGCCTTGTGTTTCAATGCCTTGGTGTTTCTGTCATTGAAATGTATGTGCAGAATTCATTCAGCTGGTACCTATCACCTCTCAGTGCAGATTTCCATCTCATGTTCCATGTCTTAAAATACAGAGTCTGGGATAACCAGGGCATTGTGAAACACGAGTCACTCTCTCTGCATGACAACAAAAAAAGCCACTGCCAAAAAAATACAGTGGGAACCTACTGAGTGTCTGAGAGATGGCAACTTGCTCCTTTGCCATGCTTAGCAGATTAGGATTCTGTCTATTATTCTATGGTTTTTTGTTTCATGTCTGAGTTTCTTTAGTGCTCTGGACAGCAGTGTGGCTAAAATCAAAGAATTTGGAACTACTACCCACATTTTACAATGGAGGAAATAAAAGCAAACAGAAATAAAAGTGATCTCTAAAGTCATACTCTGTACAATCAAAAAAAAAAGCCCAAGGCTCATGCATTGACTAACAAGACTATTTTTACTTCCCAGCAGTAAGAAATGAGCTACTGATTGCAAGAGCAATAGTGACAGTGCTTGAGAGAATGAGGGCTCTTGGCCCTTTGAAGCAGTCAAGGGAATCTGGGTTAGACCCAGACAGTAGCACCACTGCTCATGCAGCCTCTGCTTAAACAGTCAGCTTTGCACCACAGAGCTTTTCTCCTCCATGCTGCTCTACATCAACCTCGTGAAGACTATGACTCAAGATCTCTGCAGACTTACAAGGTTGAAAATATCCTCAACAGCTTCAGCTCCTGCAAGGCATTTTAAGATACAAGCAAAACCTGCTGCAACAAGCCCAGTCTGCATGTGCAGAACTGAAAAAAAACTGGCACACTGTGCAGTATTTCTATTATAAATCCTCCATTCCAAGGGACTGAAATGCAACTGTAATTAATGACTGCAGGACAGAGGTAGGCAAGAAAGTGTTCCAGACAAGCACATACTATTTTTCTTTCAGCAAAACTGAAAATCTTGCACATCTATGTGAAACACTGGGCTGATTACTCCAGGGCCTTGGGATTATTTCAATTTCCTTGTTAATGAAAATAGATTTAAGAGCAAAACCTGGCATACCACGAGGTTTTGTAGCAATGGAATTTCACCAGATAAAAATGCTATGACCAAATTAGAGCCTGTCTACCTCTGTTCCCATGTCTCAATCAAAGGTCCTTTATTTAGCCCTTCCCCCAGTTCTGCAGCGGTTTTTTGCACACAAAAGCTAAGCTTTTTCTCATGACCATAAACTAAAGCAGTGGCAGGGAGTTTCTTCACAGAGTTATTTGTGGCCCTCAGTGAGTCTGGGCTTTAAAATGTGGTCTGGGAAATTCATACACCTTCAAATCCATTTTATGACTGTGGCTCTGTGTCTGCTCCAAATCCTTCTGGTATTCTGGCAGAAGCTGTGCTGTCAACTATGTCCAGTAGTATTTTTTTCTGTTTTTTTTTTCCACCTGCCCTCAATAGTCACCTGTGAGCCCTTTCATCCAGACCACCTAGTTAAATCTCCTCCTGCAACCACAGCATCAAGAAAAAGAAGGGGGAAAACCCCAGTACTCTGCAGATGGTTCAAACCTGTTCCCCAAGGGCAGGGCAGGCAAGAGTAGATTTACTCGAGATTTTGTTCTTAGTTTTTCTGGCTGTAGAAAATCTGTGGGAAATTCACTGATGGCAAAATAACCATGAGGAAAACATCACCCAGATGATGCAAGCATAAAAAGCACTTGATCTGTTATATGGCACATAATCAGGGGCTGTGGAAGAAGATGGTGGTCGACTTCGTGATTATTTATAGTGTGTAAAGGCAGATCCTTGAACTGAAGCAACCATGGTAAGTGCTGCACACTGTGGAGACCAGCAGCTGTACAATGCACCAGCAAGTCTTCTGTCACTGTTTTTGTGCTGTTTGTTTCATTTCATTTCATGAAATGCCACAAGTCATGTTCCTTTTCCCTTTTACTTGATAAAACTCAAGCTTTTTTCAAAATATTCGTGACACTCAAGGAAAACTCATTCATATTTTATCAATTCAAACTGAATGGCTTGTTCTAACTAGAAGTCTGTTACAGTGTCAATCCTAATACTTTCTCATGCTAAAGTATTTTAAATATTCATCTAAAAACTTGCTGAAGAAAGCTTGGAGTTTATAAACTTTAAAAGGATATTATGCATTTCATATCTTTTTTTTTCAGCTTAATGTTCCACACTTGGATTTACTACGGGCTAGGTTTCATCATCACATGGAAAGCAATAAAAAAGCAACATACACTAGAGAGAGACAAATCCAAATTTCTAAATATGTCAGTTATACAATGAAATCTCTTGAATACAGCAAACAAAGCACAGAGAACCAACTAGAGAAAAAGAGATGCAATAATGGCATTATTTTCTCAAAATAACTGTCAGGAAGTTTTCTACGCTGAGTTTACTCTTTTTGGCCATAAAGATAAAACATTATCAAGACACTAACTTTCAACGGTTTCTCAGTACTTGAGGGTGTTAATCGTAGAAATCAAAACAAAAAAGTACAAAGGAAGTTAATATCCTATCAATTTTTAAGAGGTAGCCATTGATTCAAGTAGGAAATATATTCTAAAACCAGATAGCATTACATTTCCTGATGTGTTGAGCTGATAATAATATAGGTAATCGAGCACCGAAAGTGACTTTTTTCCCATGCTTATTGTCCTTATCTTTTAGAAAATGCATGAGCTGGAGTAACTGGTGCACTGGACTTTGGTCAAGAGCAGGAATCTTGTACCCTGTGCTGAAAGTGACTAACTTAAGTCCAATAAAAAATAGAAAATCAGTAAGATAAGAAAAAATATTTGTTGCCCAAACAGACAATAAAAACTTTTTATTCTCATCTTACTGCTTTACAGTCTCTTCTTCATCAGTGTAGACCAATATCTATAATAGCATTCAACATTAATTCAGATCTATGGTGGCAATTCCTGAGGTGGGATGGAGCCTGAGATTCTAATGAAGAATTCATTAGAATAAGTAGATTTTTGAGCATGAACATGAAGAGAGGTTTACCTCCTTCTTTCTTGCAATGAACATAAAATCAGTTTCTTACATTACCCTTTCCCCCAGAATCTCATTCAGACTTCATGGACAGGGAAGCTTTCCAAGATGAAGTCTAGTACTTTCCACTAGTACTACAGTAACTTAACACCAGTTTCCAGGTTTTCATTTGAATGTAGCAAAAAGTTGTGGTGGGAGTAAATTACTCTCTGTAAAATTGAACATGATGAGGCATGTGAGGGCTTTTAAAAAGGCTTTGAATCATCTTAGTCATCTTCACACTTTCCCCACTGTTTGGAAAATGGTACAAGACGTCTCATTTTTAAAGGTCTGTTTCAGGCTGCCTGGTATTGCTTGTGATTCAGCCTCCTTTCTGCAGACAGGTTTTTTCCAACCTACACACCAGGGAGGCAGTGAAACAACTTCAGTTCACTCAATCTCTGAGTCCTGAAGTAGAGTGGCAATTTTCAAGAATGCACTACTGCAGAAATCATTAAAGTCTCAGGTATATTGCCAAGAATCTGCTTCATTTTTCTACAGAAAAAAAAAAAGAAGAAAAAACCTCGAAACAAAACCAATCCCCAACAAAGTAATAAAAGGTCAACTAGCCTGAATTTGCTTGTATTTCTCTCTTATCTTTCACACGCAGCAATGGTGAGAATGATTGTTAGAACTAGTAGCTCTAGAAACCACAATCATGAGGATGAGACCTGACTGTATTTCAAGGTACAACAACTTTATTCACAGTAGCAAAGTATAGTAAAAAATGAAACTTACTTTATAAGGTTTTTTCTCTGTCAATAATTTTTGCAAGTACAATTCCAACGCAGAGATCATTACACAGGGACTAAATGTATGGAACATTTATCAGTCCAGGCAGTCAGCTCTGTAGTGATCATAATGCTTTCTTGTTTTAAGAACAAGAAAAAATGGGTGCTTCAAACAAAGATTTTCTGATTAGGAGAAAAATGCATGAATATAAAACATATGGGACCATTTTGGTCTGGTTGTAAACAAAAGTATCACTCAATGGATTACTATGAATTTATTTGGATATATTTATCCATGATATTCATGATAACATTCTGGAATTAAGTATTTGTTTGATTGTGCTAACATTTCATTCTGGTTTTGCTAGATGGAGGTACAGACATGCAATATTTTGTGAAGCTAATATGGGATATGCCAGAGTGGGGGCTGAGGCACTGTCTCCATGGTTCATAGTTCATCTGAGTAGGAAACTTCTGCGAGTCAAAGGAATGAGAGAGAACTATGATGTTTTAATGACAGGGATTGTATTCAGCTTCAGAATCAAACAGAGCTGCTATTGCAATTTTCAAGAGAATAACACTCATAGTGTTATATTCATTTACCAAAACTGACAATTACTGCATACTACCTACGTTTTGTGATACTGTCAATGCAACTTTTCTTCTTTGACTCAGAACATAAAAGAAGATATACATGCCCATCCTGTCTGCAGTTGCTCACCGTATAATTTTAATTCTTATGTAAATCAGCACAAAAACATTACAACTTCTAGAAATGGAATAATCATGGAAAGAAATGAACAACACTACAGATTCCAGCTTGAAGAAAAAGAGCAAGCATTAAATAAGTGCAAGTTTTTCTAGTGTCTCTCACTACATTTGTTTCTTAAATTGCTGGTGTATTGGACATTCATATTCTTCAGATACTTTGAAATTTTGTCATATATATTAGAATATGAATTACACTTTTGGGATCCCAGTCTGGAATTTTAATTATTCTTTTATTGACCTCGGGGAAACCCATTATCTCCTTTAGGCAATCTCTAGAAAGTTCAACCTCACAATCAAATTAACATCTTTTGTCTCGTTTTGAAATGCAGAACATTTGCATCCTAAAGACAGTTATGCTAAGGTAATCTGCCACTGAACAGACTCTCTACAGTCATTATCTTTGAGGGCTGGGAAGGGTGAAAGGGAAGCTATTTGCTTTCTGGAGACTGATTCTGCCTGAGCTTCTCATGCTCACAGTATGGGTCATACCTTGCCGCTATCGGGCAGAACAAAGATGTTGGACAGCTCTGCTGCACAACTGATCACACAATATAAACTAAGCTAATCTCTAGTCTGGATCCTGGACGAGGACAATGATTTGACATGGTCAAAACATGCTGATCTATGAGATCTGTTCTGTGAGACCGCACAAAGCATTCTGGGAAAGAATGAAGGAACATGAAGGAACATCTGCACCTAAAAACAATCCAGATGACTGTATAGTGCCATTTCCTTTCCTTGACACATGGTTGATTAAACAGCTACATCCAGTTATTCTTAAATGGCTCCCAGGTTCTGTCACCCAAAAATTAATTCTTTTGGGAAATAAAACATCAAGAGACCTTTATATATGGCAAGAGTCCAGGTACAGTTATTCCTCAGGCATGGCCACAGTGACTTCTACTCAGAGAAAAAGGTGTCACTGGATGGGTAAATATGATTTTGCCAGGTCTCCACTATCTGAGAATTCCCTCAAGGGATTTCACAAGTAACTGATTGGTCCTCTTGAGACCCTTGAGGACAGAAAGGGAATGTTTAACTATGGGCATGTCTTTGCAGGATTTTAGCTGGAGAAAGGTTTGCCACTCTTTGCAGGTATTACTCATTAGTGATACAAGTGCTAACAGGAGCTAATTGATGCTCAGTCATGAGAGCTGAATTCACAAATCATGAACTATAAATCATGTGAACAAAAAATTACCATTAAATGAAAGTCTGCCAATATTGTGGCTTCAGGATTCAAGACAATTGCCTTTCAACATATATTACAGGCTGGGTGTTCTGTTAAAAATAGGTACTAGCCAAGGACCTTCTGTAAGAACAGAGAAAGCTACTTCTCATCTCTCAGAAGACATCAAATATTTATTGAGATCTTCGTTTACTTATCCACCCACAGAGAACCACATACAGATGATCTTAGTTACTGTTTTGACCTTGACTATTTAATGAGATGTATAATGATGCCATTGAAGCAAACAGAGCCTGACAGGACAAATGCAAGCAGCCAGTGCACTAAGGTCTCTCATCTTCTACCAAAGCATTGGGGAAAAAGAGGTAATATTAGATGAAGGATACAAATCTCAGCATGCAGGATCAACATGTGGTGGCACCAAATACCGGATGCCAAAAGAAGAAATAATGACTATTTCATGCCATAATTTTTTCTGTGTAACATGTAGGAAATCTGCATATTGTATAGTGACTGGTAGCAGCAAATTTGATATTGCTCCAAATAAAGGGTATCTGAGTAGCTTCTTCCTCTCTCTTATGCACTTGCTACTCTATATCTATCTGTGCAAAGCAAGTATTTCACTTACAATGCAGATATTTTGAGATGCTTTTTTAGAGGCAGTGTGTGTCTAAGAGTTATATGGCAGTGAAGAAATAAAGCCCTTTCCAAAAGTCTTTCCAAAAGCAGCAGGCAGTATTAGAGGTCCATTAAGCCTGACACAACATAAAACTTCAAGATGTCTCCTGCTCAGAAGACAGGATTGCACTGTATTGATAGCTCTGCATCTGGAGAGTCTGTAAGGAAACTAAATGTAAATATAGTCCCCTGGGTTTCTTTATTGTACCATGGGACAAAATTTACAGTACACAAGTACAGAGAGAGTGCGATGCTTCCCCTACTTTCTTATTTTAACCTTGCTTCTTTAGGAGGAATACTTGTCACAATTCTGCAGGTCTTCATCTCTAAGTTTTCACCTAGCCAGAGATAAGGATTTAGAGCATCAGAGGTGCCCTGCAATGTCGAATATTACACAAGATATAATACTTTTCAGATGCTGAGGGGTTTTAACAGGAATTATTGTTAGGTAGTTAAGTCTGATTGCTCTTTGTATTCAGCCATAAAGAAGACCTGTGTCATGTAGATATCTTGGAAGAAGTGAATATGAATGAAAGAGGTGAAAAGGTCAACTGCTTTACAACTCAGGTCAAAGAGACATTTTAGTGAATGAGAAGGGCTGGGTTAAACAAAGTTCACAGTCTGATACAGTGGAAGGGGACCTGTATCCCCGAGAGATGCACATATGTTTAGGACAAGATTTTCAAGACAAAAGCAAAGGTTTGTTTTTGAGAAAAGACCAAATTAACTCAACTTTTTAAAAAAATCTACTTTGATAATCAGTTTCATTGAGGAACGTCTCTAATACAGAGATAATTCACTGAGAAGTAATGGAGAAAGTGAATTCACATGTGAATTCACATAATGTGAATAACCTCAAGGCATACTGTCTAAAAAGATGAACTCTCCCACTTGATCTGACCTCACACCCTACTAAAAACATGTTTTTAATGGCCAGAAACTTCACTTTCAATGCAGAGCAGTAAATAAATCTGTAGATTATCCCTACTCCATAGGAAGCTGGCAGACTTCCCAACAGGAAGGGTAACAGGTATAGACTAAGAGCATCCACTTTGGAGGACATTCACTCTCCAGCTTCTCTGTGCAAACCAGCCTTCATTCTTTCGGTTGAGCTGCTGCCCCTCTACCAAGCCCCTTCTCTATCACTTGAACAGCTCCTTCCAAATTTATTACTCCTGATCCCACTTTATTCACCTCTGGGAGCAGCACGTAGATGATGGACATGGTCACGGACAAGAGTTTACCAAATCCTGGCATTACTGAGCTATCTGAGGGGAGTTTTTTCCCAGGCCAGCTCCTACCAGTGTATATTACCCACTTTAACCAGGCCATGGGGCAATGGGGATGATTGCAGTCCAGGGTCAACAACCTACTTGCTTCTTTTGAACAGGACTGGAAGTTAACTTTTCTAAGAAGACTCTTTCACATGTGGACTGTCACCTCTTAGAGGCACAGGCAGTACAGAGGGTAAGGGTGCTTTGCACACTCTTTTCCCTTGCACTGCTCTGTAAAGCCAAGCCACAGAAATTATTTTTTGCTTCTAGGCCAACATAGTCTCATGGTAACAACTTTTATCTTAGAAGACAGGTGATGTGAAATAAGGTAGATATATACTGGAGTACTATCACTAACTGGATGAAGCAGTTCATAAGATGATTCATAAACAATCCTGTCAGGAACTAATGGTGCAAACCCACCAGAATGAGTTTCCCTAGTTAACGTGCCCTCTGTGCAGCCTGGATAATAATTTTTAGCTCAAAGTTTATTGACCATATGGGGATATTCTTCTGATTTGACAGTCCTTCATGAAATATATGTGTAACATTCTCTTGGAAAAGTTTTATTGAAATTTTTGGTTGTCAGTCTTGGGGCAAGGATCCTTTGGATTTTAAGTGTCTAGTGATAATCAGTGTAAGCAGTTGCATTTTGTACTATGTATTGTACAAACCAGAAGACTCAAATTATAGTCATAGAATGGAATATATCTTAAAGAAATGTTTTGATTAGGCCACCTAAAACTTAATATATCTTTAGTTTATATGTTCTTGCCTTTGAGATATGTATTTCACAAAAGAAAAAAAAATAGTTGCCACTTTTTAAAGCAGTAAAATGGTGCAAAGGACAAAATACATCATTGGCAAAGCTCGGTTGCAAGGCCAGCTTCCCTCCTTGAGGGATTCAGAAAGACAAGCAAAGTTTTTATGGTTTGGCCATTCTTTCACTTTTACAGCACACAGAGATAACGAAAGCTGTTGCGCTGACTTTGGAATGGATAATGACAATTACCCCCCATCTGGCTCTTGTGGAGCGGAATATCCCTAAGTTTTGAACCTTGGGGAAGAATGACATGGGGGATTCTTCTTAGTGACACACAAGAGACAAAGGTTTGTTCTGGTTTTGCAAGTGAAGGTGTTGGAGGCTTGCTAAATCCGTATATTTTCAGGAATAGGAAGCTTTTGGCAGATGCTTCTCACTGGAGAGACACTGGATACACTCACACATGCAGCTGACCTCTAGGAACCTCTTTGCCCTCCTGCTCACATAAAGACAAAGGGGATTCAGAAAGCATTTCCATTTCAAGGGCCTAACCTCTTGACAGAGGAAAGAGGCCAGGGAGGCTGTAACTGCTTTCCTCTAAACACAGTCATGAAGTAGCTGCATTTGGTTTGGAAGGTTGGCTACGAGAAACTCAGAGGCTCTAGCTATCCAGTGGAATTTACACCCACTCAGCAATGCATAAATTATAAAACATCTTACCTCATCCCTCTTTTTGTCCTAAATTGCCTCCATCTTTTGCACATATCTCAGCTGACTTCTGAAGAGTCTCTCGTGAAACAGGGAAAGGGAAGATTATGGGCTGGCTTTCTACAGAAAAGAGTATCATATGAATTAGTGAGCTCTAAGAACATGTAAGGACATATCACATTGCATGTTTGAATATTTCCATGAGAACATCTCATCCCAGCTGATCCAGAATCCTTCCTTTAGAGAACAAAAGGTCTTAACCCTCTACAGAATGAAGAAAATGAGCACTAGGGCAAAGTAGTGAGTAAGTCAGCACATTTTTGTTAACCTATAACAAACTGAAAAAAATTGCTGCATTTTCTCAGTGAATTTAATTTGGAGAAGGAATTAAGGAAAACCAGAAGCCTCTTTTGAAAGAAAATAAAATGAACAAATGTGAAACCTTCATCTTTTTATGCTTTAGTTGATTATTTTAAAACATTTAATAAATTATTAATTTTTTCATAGCTGTTATTTCCCTGCATCCTGCTACTCTTTGCTTCCTGAGCTAGTTCTATTGCTGGGTGAAACAGAAAGATATCTTAGAGGCAACACTGCTTTGCATGAGTGAGTCACAAGCTGAAATAGCTAAAAAGGGCTCCCCAATTTATTCCTGATCTTCACTGGGAACGGACTTGGATTCTTTTGATCAAACTGTTGCTGGAAACCTCCCCTTATGGGCCATCATTTATACTTTTCATCTTATGGGTTGCTCTGGATGTTATTACAAGCAATAATCACTGAATTAGGAAATCAAATGCATTTTTGAAGGATTCAAGGACATTCAAGGTGACTTTCACTTGGTGAATGAACTGATTCCAGGTAACAGCAAAGATTTCATAGATTTGGCAGTTCAAAGTCCAGTATTTTCTCTTATAGGGGATGTAGAAAGCAGCCTGTCAAGAAGGGAACAGTGATTTAGTGAGACACCCCTCAATTAATGTCGTTTCATCTGTCTAGATCAGGGAACCATAAAATCATAGAATGGTTTGTGTTCAAATGGACCTTGAAGCTCATCCAGTTCCATCCCCCCTCCCATTGTTATGAGTTTAGCTAGGTAGGCCTAAATTTAGGCTTTAGATTTCAGACTAGGCCTGAGACCATCAGCTGACTTGAGCTGGGCTGGGCCAGCTGACAGCTGACTACTGGCCAATAGTATTCCATACCATATTCTGACATCATCTCAAAGTGTAGGAGCCGGTGTAATGGCTTATTCAGTTCCATCATGTCAGCAGTGGAGGCAGGACGTGCTACTGCTGCCCTGCTGTCCTTGGCCTTGCTCCTGCTGCAGCTAAATCATATTTTGTTTTAGCTTCGGGGAAGTAGAAACATTTTGTTGTTATACTTTCTGTTTCTTGCTGGGTGTCTTTTGGGGTGCTTATGGATCTAGAGTCATGGAATCTGTTTTCGGTGGGAAGTAGAAAATTGTTATATCTAACTTGTGTAAGTGTGTGTTACAGTTTTCTTTTAATTTTCTCTTTTCTATATAAGTATATATAGTCAGTTTTAAGTTTAAACCTAGTTTGAGGGTTTTTTTTCCTTTTCTCTCTTTTCTCAGTGTTGGAGGGAAAAAGATTGACTCTGTGTTGGGCAGCTGGCATTTTGCCAGCTCAACCCAAGACAGCCATGCTCACAGAAACCTTCCACTAGGATGGATTCCTCAAAGCTCCATCTGACCAAACACTTCCAGGGGTGGGACATTCACAACTTCTCTGGGAAACCTGTTCCAGTATCTCACCACCCTCAAAGTATTTCTTTCTAATATCCAATCTAAACCTAGTCTCAGTTTGAAGCCATCCCTCCTTGTCCATGCTCTTGTAAATGGTTCCTCTTCAGCTCTCTTGTAGGCCCCCTTTAGGTACTGGAAGGCTGATAATCTCAGCCACAGAAGAGTGACTAGAGATGGACTTGCACTGATTATTCATTTATTAGGACTTTTAAAGGGAAAAAACCCTCAAAGTTACCCGTCTACCAGCACAATTAAAATAATTCTGGGTTATAGGATTGGTGAAGCAGAGCTTTTTTTTGGTTATAAACATTGCAAAACCACCAAATACACTTAGTAGAGTGGCTCTAAATATGCAGCAAAGTATCAAGACACATTAAAAACATCATCCTTTCAGGCTATGTGTTTCCTTATGTCATTAATTTTTAATCTATTTTAAATCTACCCACTCACTGTCAGACTGCAATACTTCTTCAGACAGCTTCCCATTTATAAGATGATAGCCTAAGAGCTGACATCAATGGAAAAGGCAAGCATTCAGTTTTTTGCCAGGTTTAGTTGCACACTGCTCCACAGCCTCTTAGAAAACATGACTTTTTTTCCGCTACAGTTATTTCACTTAGTAGCTGGCATATTTTATACTATAAAATTCCTGGAATGTCAGCTTCTAGTCCCGGGGTAATTTCAGTATCCTTAAGAAAGAAGCAATGAAAAGTTAGTGACTGCAAACAATTGAATAATAGAAAATGAAGTATGAATAAACTTTCTTATTTGACATACATGAGAACTGAGTAAACGCCCCAAATTAGAAGTGAGGAATAAACACTGCTAGAGTGGGTTCATACTTAATATAACCTGCGTAAACCCTTTTGTGTTTCCTGCAAGAAGTCCAGCAAGTTCTCATATAAACTCCTCTGCTGACCACACTTTTACCTCATGCTCTTCGCGAGCCTTCAGAAAGTTTTAAAGATTCTTTGGATATCCTCATTCCTCAAACATCCTGTCTTCCATCCCTCAAAGATTATTTTATATCCTTCTACATTTATTTTGTGAGGAAGCAGAAAAAACGCACATTGCAGATGTAGTGTTCCTTAATTTAGCTGGGGCCTCCAGCAGGCATAAGTGTGCAAACTGGAGCAGAGTCCCAGGAGATGGCTGTCTGGACTTTGCCAAACAGGGCTGTGTGCAGCTTGCATGATTCACTGCTGATGCCAAATGCTTCTCAAACTCGAGAGAGGAGTCAGAAATGGCATGATGGAGGAGCAGTTAAAGATAATATTCTTCTTTTTTATGCAATATTTTCATATGGAACTGAATCATTCACTTTCAGTTGTGAACAGCTGAAATGCTTTGTTCAAGCTCATTTTCTAAATGAAAGAGTCTTTTTTTTAAACAAAAATGTTCTTTTCTTTCAATATTTTTTTTAATTTATACAAGGAGCTGTTTGTCTCTTCTTCTGAAAAGCTGAGTAAACAGTGAAATTGCCTAGCTCTGTGTTTGGATACTCAAAGACTCATAGCTAGGAAAGACTTCCTTTCATGTGCATGGCTGCAGTCACCTCCAATCTGAACTTGTGGTCCACTTGTGGCCACACAGTTTTGTCACTGTTGATAAAAGTCCTCTATGCATAAACCTGAAACCACCACCATGAATGACTTCAGACTTGTTAACCATTTAGTTGCATATAACATCTACTGAGAGGACTCACCTGAAACTTAGTTGGTGTCTAAGTATTACTTCACTAGATTATAAATACCAGCTCCCATTCAAGATTGCAGGTCCCTGGATTCATGTTACCTGAAAGGCGGTGCTAGTCTGGACATAATCTCTCGTGACAGCTACATCCACTGAAAAAGTGACACCATGAATCACAAGAGCAAAACTTGCATGTACAAGAAGCAGAGTTTTCTTGGCAACTGACCCACTGAGCTAACACTCACCTCTGGAAGATGTCCAGAAACTTGACTTCTTAGCAACAGTATAAAATAGTAACAATTCTTCTATCTTTCCTTCCTGAAATACAGTCGTCTGGAGACTGAAAATGTGAAATCCAGATCTAGGCTCACAAGGGAGTTCTAACTTGCTATTAAAGAGCCCAACTTAGGATAGCTCAGCCCTCAGTTATGTAGCCAATGCCATGCATTGCTTCACATGCAATGTAAGAAAAAATATAGGCTCTAGGCATGTGCTTCCCCCAAATCCGGCAAGCCAAGAAGGTGGCACATGTTAGCCAATGGAAACTGATAAGATTTAGATCACATCTTTAGCCTATTTGTAGTCCCCTACTCCCATATTGGTTTCAAACCACCAGACTTCACCTCAGTGTGAGTCCCTGTGGTAATTTAGGCCTTAATTTTAGTAGGCCTCAGTTTAGCAGGCCCTGAAAAACGCTATGTAGATTAGAGGGGACAAGTATCACCTGACTTAAGCAACAAAAGAGATATTTCATATAACTTTGGCATCAAATCAAGTATAAAAGAATGTGTAGGAGGTGCTGAGCTCTCTTTCCCCTTCATGGCCGGGTGTGAGCAGACCTGCTATCACCATTGCTGAAAGTGTTCAGCCTCGTCACCAATTCACAGCTGTTTGGTTCAGAAAATTTACTTTTTTTTTTTGTCATTGGGTTTTCTCCTCTCTCACTGGGTGTTTCTAGGCTGGGGTGGCTGAATCTATACTAATTGTGTGGGGACTTGGTGGTGGTTGTTGTTGTTGTTCTTTTCCACATGTGTATATATATGTGTGATATCATATTCTGTTTTTAATTCTCTATCTTTTAGTCTTTTGTACAAATATGAGAAGCTCAGCCTAGCACAGACCCTTTTGCCAGCACTTTATACCAAGAATGCTCTTAGCACTGGCTCTCTTCCATAGGTGGACTTATCTGAGTATTTATGCAAAAAAGGTACAACTAGAATAGATTCATTCCTATGCTGTAAGGAGGTTGAACCTACATTTTCCACCCCCAAATCACTGAGCTGATGATACTCTGAGCTGGAAAAGAAATGATTCTTCTCGGTCATCTAGTGGAAGCTATAGCCATCTTCATAGACACGTTAAATATTCATTGTGCCCTAGAAAAAAGCCCATGAGTGAACATGTCACTGTAGCTCACTGTTTTCTTATGATTTTAATCTGTGAGAAGAATCTTGCTTTCTACTCTCTCTTCCAATTAAAAATTTAAATATTTGAAAAGAAGTGCTCTGTTCCACAAGAAGCCTAAGGCCTAGTCCCTCAGTGTTCAATCTCATATTGTTCTTCTTTCCTTTCTCTGACCTAATGAATATTTGATTATTCTCTGGAAAATGGAAGTTAAGAGAATTCCACTCCAGCCTACTATCGGGTACTGTCTTAGAAAATGTATTCTGGGCCTTGTTCCTCCTTTTGTGAAGGCTTAAGCTGTCAAAGGTCATAAGAGACTTGAGGTACTGCAAGTACGAGCAGTCTCTATATTTTGTGCAGGGCCTTTTCTAATAGATGTGGTCTAGAAGACCTCGCAGTTGAGCGAAAGAAACGGAGAGAACCTCATCTGCAAAGAATGAGGGAGCTATGTATCAGCTGGCTCCTGAGAACTGGATGTTGTTAAAAATAAGGCATTTTCAGCATACTCAAAAGGAAAAATTTAGAGTCTTTGCTAATGAGCACATAAGGGACTGCAGACTTGGACAACTCTAAAATAAGGCAAAGCAAAATGTTATAATTTGAATACTAAAGTAATAAAGACTACTAAAGCCAGTTAATTTCTTCTGCACTTTTCCGACTATGAGTCCTAAATCCTTTGGCTTTCTTATGCTCAGCATTGTAAGGACATACCAGGGATTGTCTGTAAATGGTAAATGAGAGCATCCCTGTTGTCATCTCTCTATGGAAGTATTACAGATTTCCCTGAGCCGTAAGGCACGTGCTAAGAGATAGGGAGATATGTGGGGTTGTCCCTGCCATGCTGTGTGAGGCAGCCTGATAGGAGTTCCTGCAGGCACCCCTCAGACTGTGGCACATTGTACTAGGAGGAGCTGCCATAGCACAGAAATGTCTAAGAAACACTGCTGCTTGCAAGAACCTAATGCTTTGAGGAGTTTAACCAGCAGTTTCATACTCTGTCATAATTGTATTACAGGAGAAACTGAAAATAGCACATCGGGTTCTTTTGGTCCTACTATCAAAGAAAGAGATGAGATATCTGGCAGCAGAAAGCTACTGGCTTTGTCAGTAGGAAAACAGACAGGAGAAAGGAAATAGAAATAATCAGCACTTGTACTGGACATCAGGGCTCTAAGTTGCTACTTACTTTGGCTTTATCTCTGCTCAGAGTGGTTACGTGCATTTAAGAAAGGCACTGAAAATTTGCCTCCAGAAATGCAGCAGTGAGAAGAATACTCAAATAATGGGAAGCCTGTTGAATCCCTGTACAGTCACAGTATTATAAACATGAAGTTTGTACATCAAGAAAAAAATTTATGCAAGGAGAATTGTAACAAGGAGAGATCCAACTGGTGGTAAACTCAGTCAGATTCATAGAAGAGCAGAAATACAGAACCTGGGAAGACCATCTGCTCCAGTCCTTAGGAATGAAGCTGGCCAGTGGTCTACACTAGGATCATTCTGACAGTTGTTTGTCTCACCCATCCTAAAACCTCTGGTGAAGGAGACTTCACAACTTCCACAGAACAATTTCAGTGCTTTAATAGCTAAATATAAGTCTTCTCTTATATTCAGTCAGATAATTTTGGTCTAAATTAGGGTAATTTATGTTTGTTCCTATCCCATTGTCCCTGAAGAACTACTTATAATCATCTTCTTTACAGTAACATTTTATAGCAATGGAAGGGAGAAAAATGTTTTTCATCTTACTGGGATCAAGTAAAAGGAATAATTACCTCCCACATCATTGTCAGCTCCTAAGAATGCAACCCAGAGTAAGATTTGCCCACTTGGCTACAGTGTGTAAGAGCTTTTTACTCATTTTTAGCTTGTACACATACTGCCTTTTCTATGTTTGTTTGTTTTGTTTTGCTTTGCTTTTTTTGTTTTCTATTATCCTGTAACAAAAGGAAACCTCAAAAATCTTGCCTTTCTCTGAAAAACATCTTGCATACTCATTGCATCATTTCATTGATTAGCCTGTATAAGAGGGTGTTAATCATTTCACTTTCTAGTCTAAGAAAAAATAAAACCCACTGTAAATGTGCAGGGCACAGGCACATGATTAATTTTTCTTTATAGAACAGACCTGCTCCTCTCTCTTAAGAATGTAGCTTCCCACTGTGCTGGAAATTACTCAGCATAAAGTGTTATAAAAATCAAGAGATAAATTTTATTTTTGCAAAACTTCCATTAAGGCTGAATGAATACTTGGATACTTCCAACTTATTTATTTGTAAAGGAAATTGATTCATTGATACCAGAGGCATCAGCTTCTGTCCTCCTCCTTGGTGTAAGGTTAAGAAAATTGTTCCAATATATAATCCCACAGGAGATCATTAGTCATCTTCACAAATGGAAACGTCTTTAAGAAAAAAGAAATCGATCTTCTAACTCAGAGATTTCAGGAAGAATCCATTTCTGCTTCATTTCTTCAGTGATACAGAATAAGTCACTGTGAACATATATACAGTGTGTGATTTCAGTTGGAGGGGACCCGTAGCTTCAATACATTAATTAATATTATATAGGACTTATTATGTCTTCTTTAGTCTTCCATTTTTCTCTCTTGTAGAGTGGTATTATAAAAATTCAGTGAAAGAGAGAAAATAAATCAAAGAATTAGAACTATAAGATTCTATTCTTATGTAAAAATGCTGTTGGGGTTTTTAAGTTAGAAAAGTCTCTATGTTAGTCTAGAAAAGCTACGAAATCAAGAGGAAGAATGGAAGTGCATAGTCTGAAAATTGCCCGAATCACCCGTATTTTCTGGCAGGAGGCAAAGAGAAACAGAAGTTAAAATCTTACAGGAAAAAACATGTATTCTATATGCTTAAGTGTGTTTTCATGCCCCCTTAATAATTTTGCTCTCAACTCAGTAAATAATGACGATCTAGAAATAGGAGGAGCCTTATGCAAGGAAAAGTATAGTACACAGAAATCTTACCTTTTTTTTTTTAATTTATTGTTAACAGCCATGCTCTAGGGTTCATGAGGCCACCTGACTGCTGACCAATGAATGGGATGTATTTTAAAATCAAACCCATTACTCGGTAAAAAATCAACCACAAAGATTTATCCCTGAAAGTGAAAGAAATGCTTTGTAATCAGTTGTTTTATAAGATATTTTAACATGGTTCTGTAGGTCTTCCCTAGCTCATGTGTAATGCAAGTTAATAATGTACTATAGGCTTTAAGAATGGGATTTACCTTCTGGCAGAATGTTGTTTTGTGTATATACGTCACTATGATTTAATAAAAATCTTGATATACCCCTGTGGTATTCCACACTGCAATATAGTCTTTGCTTTCACAGAAAGAAAACAACAGAATTGAAAACAAAACCTAGGAAGGTCCAAAAAACGTGTTGCTGTTGTGTGAAAAATAGGCCATGCTCTGTGGAAGTCCCATATAGCGCATGCAGCTGAACAGAATCTGAGTCACTCTTTACTTTCTCAGTCTAAAATTAATTAAAAAATCCCCCAAACAGCTTGCAATAAACATGATCCAGGGTGCAAATGAAAAGATAATTTAATGAAAAAACCTAAAGGGTTTTTAACTATGCAAGCTTCTGTTCATGAGGATTTGGTTCTTAGCATGTTGTTCCCCCACCAGCCCACACTGCTCCTAATGCTTCTGATCCAAGCAAATCTGAACAGAAGAAGGGAGAAAGAAATATCGAATCTAGTCCATAAGTTTGAATTCAATGCTTGTGCCAGACAGATATTGGTCTATATCCAGGTGACCATTTATACCTATATCCAGATGACAATGCTTATGATACATGGGCAAGCAGGGAGGTAGAAATGCAAGCATGGATAGCAGACATAATCAAAAAATATGAAATGGATCAAATTTTAATCTTAGGCTCAAAAGAGGAAGGGTTGACAGTTCTGGAATGAGAAGTAAACCCAATGAAAATATACTGAGCTATGTTGTTAAAGCTCTAGATTACATGAAAGGGGCCACATGCCACATCTAGTAGACAAAATGATTTATGGAAGGACATTAAATGTTATTTATTTACATTGCAATAGTGTTTTATCTTTAAGTAACTTCCTGAATCCTCAAGTGCTAAAGAAAAGAGAAAGGCTTACTCATGCGAGTAAAAATGTTACAAATCCTGAGTATCATTAAACACAATATTCAACACACAGAACACTGATCTTTAAGCAGTTCTAGTAAACAACAGCATCTTCAGTGAAACTCCTGGGATCAGTACTTAATGATCTGTCCTTGCTCAGCAGCTGGTATACTGCTGATATGCTGAGCAGTTGTCTAGCCTCAATCAGACAACTCTGTAAGCCAAAGACAGACTACAGCTTATAAAAGTCTAAGCTTGTGCCCATGGGATGTTTTTGATAGGCTGCATTTCTTTCAGTTCTGCTCAGCTCATGGGGGAACTTTGAAATGCAGTAATATTTACTGCATTCCCTTTTCAGTAAGGAATGTGCCTCTTGCGGATTTTCAATATATTTTAGAATTCCATTCACTACGGCCATGCCACCCTGATGCCCGATCTCGTCTGATTCTCGGAAGCTAAACAGGGTCAGGCCCGGTTAGTACTTGGATGAGAGACCTCCTGGGAATACCGGAGGCTATAAGTTCTAGTCCTGAGGACTTCACTGTCACCGTCCAAGCTCACTTGGCTGTGGCAGATGAACTTTAGGAGTTAAAGGATGGGGCCAGTTCTGCACAGGCTGTGCCTCATCTAAAAAATCCACTGTACAGGCTTGAAGGACACACCCACGTGGTTAGAGCCCTTCCCAAATCTTTATTCACGAAGCCTGGCCATGCTGACAATGATTTTTGAATTTCATCACTGCTTTGAAAAACAAATGTAACAATGAGAAATTTTGGGGGGAAAGGTTTAAAGATCAAAGCTTTAGAATTCCCTATTAGTAACTTTATTGTTGCTATTAAGAACATTATTCCCACAGGAAATTTTTCATTTTCACCAGAACCCAATTTTCCAAAGTATTCCTAGTCAAGAACTTCATCTAGGAAATAGGAAATATACTTCCATTGCTGCTACCTAAACAGGGTTAACAGATAATAGGTTCTTTTCAAGTTGTTGTTCTAAGTGTTACTGTTATAGTAGATGGTTTTTATTTAATACTTGGCCTGTATATGCTGTATTCCTGTGGCATATTTCAAATCACAATAAACAGCACAGAATGCAGGACAGTTTGTATAGGGCTGATAAAAAAAACACTTGGAAAACTCTTATTTGGCTCTAACACTCGTGAAACCTCTGGCTTTGCCAGGTATTGCTTCATAGAATCCTTCATCTGACACATACACATGGATGGATATGTCTTCAAAATCCAAGAGTCTGCTTTTGCAGAGAAGAAAGTTTTGCAAGATACATTAAAATGAATTTTTTAAGAAGTGGGAAGAAAGTGAAAGCTAATCTGCATAGTGTGAGGATGCACTGTTTGTATGTCTCAAGTGGTTCACATGATGGAGTCCTATAAAAAATAGACCAGAGGTGAAGTGATAAATACAAAGTAGAATAGCTTTCTAAATAATTCCTCATGGCTTTTCACAACACTAGTTCTGCTTTTATATAACACTATTTTCCAGAAACAAAATAAGGTTCCCTTCTGAAAGTTCTTTCTTTTCCAGTGTACACAGTACTAATAAAGTCATACCTAACTAAATATACAAGGCAGCTTTCCATTGTAATTCAACCCATATCTGTGTATAGCTAATCAAAACAGCTACTGACTGCATGCATAATTTAGTGATGGATAGAATCCCTTAAAGCATCACTGTTGTTACATACCAATGCAATATGGCTAAGGGTGCAAACATAAGGCATTCAAGATTACATATCCCATTGGAATGGTAAGTCATCAATATAAATAATCATACAGCACATATGAAGAAGCAAATATATTGCTCTGTCACAGTTCCTGGAGCGTTTCCTGTAGCTCCTCTGAAAAAGGTGAACTGTTAGCAGGTACTATACATCAAAGGACAAGTTGGGTGGAAACTGTGTGTGTTGATAAGCAGAAGATTAGGATTCAGAAGGTCAAAGTTTAATGTCCAGATCTGCCACAGATTAGCTGATATATGACAGATAACTCAGGTAGCTATTTTATGTTCTATTTTCCTTAGGTGCAAACTTAGGACAGTACTTTCTGTGGGCCAAACACCCTGTTGGGGTCACTTAGGCACAGTGATTCATTACATTATGCATGTTCAGAGCACCAAAGAAAAGACAGAGTTGGAGGGTCTGTTACATCCATGCTGCTTTTCTCTTTAACCTGGGAGTGTTTTCAGGGGTAGTGTTTATACCACACATTTGAGGAAAGTTCTGGAAACTAAGCAGACTGCACTACAGTGTTCTTCAAACTCATTTTTTCTTCCCTCTCAAAACAGGGCACAGGCAGTAAACTATACTTCCTTTTCCCATTCTCAATGCATAGCAGAAGTTATAATGTCAAGTTCATATTTACAGTACATACATCCTTTTAAGCCTCTAACTTACTGCAAAAGGGTCCATAAGTAGTGATAGAAAATGAAAAAAAAACCTACACAAATTTGCACTTGTAAATCTGACTATGTTGCAAATTTTCCAAATTTTCCAATTTCTATCATGAGCTGTGAAAAAGAAAACAATTCTCCCACGCTCTGATGCTGACTCATGCACTGCAGGATTACTGAGGCATTGCTTCCCTGGAGGATTATTCAGTTACTCAGGGGAAACTGTAGGATAATTGTCTCTCCCTTTTCATGACCATTCATGAAAACACCTACTGAATATTTTGCTGCTGCTGCTGCTGCTGCAAGCAACCTCTCTGAGCTGGCAGGAAGATACTTCTCTTCTGCTTTAACTTGAGTTTCAGAAATGTAAATAGCCTGAGAAACCTAGTGAGCTTTCTATCTGTCCAAAATCTATAGAAAGACCATGTCTATTGGTTTTTGGCTGCTTCAGACAGAAGACTGTAAAATAGTTACTGCAGATTTCTTTTAATTCACTGTAGACTAGTGATGACTGTTGAGTGTCCAGGGTGCAAGTTTGAGCAATAGGAAAACAACAATGAGAACAGAAACTTGCCCGTTACAGCCATGTGACAGATATTAAACAGATATAAATGAGGCTATTAATTACCATGGAATGAGCTTGCAATAAATATGTGTTTATATTAAGATTTTGCTCAGTGAATATGAAGAATTCAGACTTTCATGAATTGCAAAGTGATTTCTGAGGTTAATAATAAATGACAGTGTTGAAAGAGAAGAGCAGCCCATTTCATTTAAGAAAAATATAAAGGAGGAAAAGAGTTGACTTCTGGAATTTGCTTCAAAGGTCAGTCTTCAAAACATGCTGTGAAATGTTCACCATCCTTGTAGAATTAGATTTGAAGCCAGTCCTCAACCTATTTTTATGGGTAATATTTTTTAAGTGCCCAACACCACAAGCATTTGTAGATGTGATTATCTTTACATATGCAAATAAATATTTAGTAATGGTGTTGATAATCTGTACAAAATTTGTTTCCCTTCTCTAAATCCAAAGAATAAGGAACTGTCTCTGTAGCATCAAACTAACATTTCATTCTCCAGGTAAAACAGATTTTCAGTGGTGCTTACTGGTATTTTAAAATAGTACTGCCAATTTTACAGAAAATATAAAAAAAAATATTATTTTTTTATGGCAAAACTTTATATTTTCTTATGGCGACTGTTCCCTCAAAAACACCATTCTAAGTGTGATTTCAAAACTACACGAACATTAAACCCAAAGGCTAATTCCAATCTCTTTGATCTTTCTTCCCCCTGCATTACATACAAATCCATCTAATTCTCACTCCCGCCAGTCCCTTGCTCTCAGGTAAGTCCTGTAAACATGGTTTTCCTTTTTCCCAGCCAGCCAGCATCTTCCTTCCTGCTCAGGGACCTTGTCTGACATTCAGGCACATCGGTTGTAAGCTGAGCTGCCGCCTTCCTTCGCTCTTCACTGTCTGCTGACTCCGGCGGCTCCTCTAAGAGTATTCCAAACACTGTGCTGATGATCCAGTTAGCCCTAGGCCCTTGTTCTGCCAAACAACGAGGCACAGGTTTGATTTTAACTGTGATTGCAGTGAGATTTGTTATGTGCTAATAGTTAATAGGTATATTATTAAGTCACGAGGATCAGGCCTCAATGAACATGCCCTCACTGGTATGTAATGTTACACGTACCAGGAACTGAAAGTAATTTTGAAACTGCAGTGTTATTTCTCTTCTACTCAGTAACAAATAAGCTCACTTTCCCTACTTTTTGTAATATATTTATAGAAAATCTGTCAACTTCTCCCATATAATAAGTGTCTTATATTAAATCTCAACATTCATCTGGAAATGTGTAAGTTCTTGTAATTGTGCCATGAAGTTAAGGGTATAAATAAAAAATACCTTGACCATGGCATGTTTTTGAACAAAACTTAATCTCATTGGATGGCTATTTTTAATTTAAGAAAGTAATTTTCTGCATGATGTTTATCAATATCCAGGCAACTTTCTCCACTTCATTTCCAGGATTCTCAAAAAAGCCAGTGTTCTGCAGAGCAGAAAGTGAGGGGCTGCTATTCCAGACATCATCAGATCCCCTGCAGAAGACAATGAAATACTTATTCAAGATCACAGGCCACCATATTGAAGTCAATAGACCTTTGTAATTTATGTCAGCTGGAATTGTAAAGTAGTTGCTGCTCTGAAGCATTTGCATCCTTCCCTATTCTTTAAGCTCCATAGTATGTCTGGGGCACTTTCCATCAAAAGAATTTCCTATTTCTTCTTTACTCTGTTGTTTTAGAAGGAATATGAGACACACATTCTTCTGCTATTTCTGACATATTAAGAGCTGTAACATAAGAATTGTAGCACTGTGGAAACAAACACATTAAGATTCACTAGGATTGTACAAAATGAGCTCTGGTCTTCCCTGCTGCTTCTGCCTGGATGTGCACACTGTTATTGCCCTATTCTTTTCCCTCAGTCCCCTCCCATTCCTATTGTTGCTATCCTTATGGCATGGTAACTATTTCAGAAGATTGCAACTGACCAGACTAGAAAACCATTCTTAAACTATTATGGCCTGTGAAAATTATAGAGAAGATTTTTGTGCATCAAATTAAAGAGAAAGACTAGCATTTTGATTTAAAAACAGGCTATGTTTGACTGTTCTTCATACTACACTTAAATTCTGTTATATCTGTAATTTTCCTCTGCTGAATAAACCATGTGCTGAGTGTCACCTTAGAGTTCAATTGAATCTAAACTTGACTGTATCCTGAATATTAATTTTTAATCTTTAATCTCTTTCTAAAAGCTGTGCAGTGTCAGCTGTCTTTGTACTGTGATTGAAAGGTAAGGTCTCTATGAAATCAGTGGTGATTTTGCCACAGGATTTGGGGTTTTGCCCAATCTATTTCATATATACCCCTTCTGTTCTATCCTAAACACATTCAATGCAGCTTTTAGATTTAGCCCTCAGATGAAATGCTTTACCTTCTTTGTCAGACAAAAATAAATTGGTACATTTTAAGCCATACAGTGTGATGTCTTTTAACTACTTGAAGAACAGCGAAGGACAAAGCTGGGGAAAATCTGGATTTACTAATCGATTAAAATTTAATGCTAGGTATCAGGTTTATTTTCCAGACAAAATTATGTTATCACTGTAGAAGTAAACAGGATACTTTTAGAACTGTATAAAGTATAGGTATTGATTTTCTGAAAGGTAGCACTATGCAGGTCTTGCCTGACAAACTTTCTGGGCATATAATTGTCTGGCCTTTGTTCAAAGCCTTGCTTGTTCATTTTTTCTGAGGAAAACCTCAAACTTAGCACAAACTCATCTCAGTTTCTGTGGGAGTTACTTTGCCTTGGCCTGTGTTTAGATTGTCTTGATTTGAGGGTTGAAGCATGCAAAGCTGCTGTCTCTTTCTCAGACCAGAGATTACAAGGTGCTCCACCAAAGAATAAAATCAGCCTAGTCTAGCTAGAGCAGAAGGCCTGACATGCCTTGTAACAAGCAAAGCAAGTGTTAAGAAATGGGATTTTCAAACAAGCTGCTCAAAACTGTGCAAAAATTGATGAAAATACAAGGCAGAGAATAGTGAGTATGCATTCAGATTTCTTTTGGAGAAAAAAAAAAGACACATTCAAATGATCTCAACTGGGTATCTGGAGATCATTTCAATATGTGTTGGAAAACCTGGTCAAGAAGCAAGAACACATCACCTGCACGGCAGAGAGAGACCCACCACCTATGCTGTGGCTGGGGAGCAATGACTGTGCTGTGACCTTGTCATGGTACAAAGCTGACATGTCCTGTGGGAAGAGGTCCTCACTGTGTCCTCTGATTCCATAGCTTATCCCTAACAGACAAGGCTGGATGGTACCTGAACTATTGATTCCCTTGGGAAAAGAAACATTACTCACCTTCTGTACTTTAAAGCACAGCCTGTGGAGTGTAGAAATAGCTGGTGACAGAGGTGTAAAGGTGTCATTCAAAAAGCAAAAACCAGCAAGTGAGTGTGCCTTGGACACCTGTATGTGTCTTTCCCATTCTGCATTGTCGTGAGACACCTGCAGCACTGTGGGAAGGGAACAAGTCTTTCCTCTGTTGTAAACTAACCCATTTGTGTGACTTTGCTGGTTTTTCTTATCATTAAGCCTTGTTTTAGAGCGCAAGCTTTTGGTTTACTTTTCCCCTGGAAGTAGGGTCTTTTTTCACCAGTCTCCCCTTGGTTTCACATTTTGAATAGATAATACAATGGCTTTAGCATATTATCCAATAACAGAACAGATGGACTAACATACCTACCAGACAAAAGTGATTGGTGTACGTGTAAACACAAATGAAAAATATTAAAGTTGTAAGAATATAGGAAAAAAAGAGAATATAAGAATTTACAGCATCACCTGTGCTACTCTGCCTTTAGAAATCCTGTAAAACTTTGTATTATACAAGTAACTCGAGTTAATTTTATTTGCTGTGCATATAGTACTGTTATGGCAGAAACGGTGTGAACAGCAACACATGCATAATGCAAATGAAATGTAGGAATATCTCTCATTGCATTCTTTTCCTCAGTATTTTTTAAACATTGACTTGGCCCTTTTTTTCATTTCATATTCTACAAATTGAAGGGTCTTGCATTTTATGGTATGTACACGCAGGGTGAGGGGAGATAGACAAATATTTATACACCAAAACTGCATACACAAGTATCTACATGGTTTCTTAATTTGTGCACTCATTGTTTGAATTTGGCACCTATAGCTATAAACTATGGATTATTAGGCTTTCTTTTTAGCTATTCAAAAACACAGAAAGAGTTTCGTGGCAGAAGAAATGACCTTTCAATTCCCAGCAGAAAAAATGTTCAATAAACCATCCATTTTTCATACCTCAAAAAAATTGCAATTTTGTTTTGCTTTCTTATGCTACAGCCTTAATTCTCTATGTCAGCACTTGAATAAATTTCACAACTGTAAGGGGCTGTGGGGTCCAGGCTTTTGGTTAGTGCCCAAGTCCTATTCTACGAGGTGTTTGAGACCTTCTCCCCATATGCTCTTGTGGTTTTTTCTCCAAGGCTCTTCTACTTTTTGCAATCATTCCTCATTGATAGGTTTTTCACACTGGCCATGGGAGCACTCAGAAGCACATGTGAGACTGATGATCACCTTTCACAACAGTTGTGACCCTTTTCCTCCTTCCTCCCTTTCTCTGTTGACACTATTTATCCCCCACTTCCCTCCAAACATTTCCTGTATGCATTTATCACAGTTTTTATTCTTGTACATGTATATGCAAAGAGTTGAAAAAAATGTAGTTGACATTTTGGCCTCAGAGGGGACTGGTTTGTAGGCATTTCCATGCCCCTCTGCTGCAAAGATGTGAGGAGGTAGCTGAGAAAATTTTCTTCTCAGCTTTCACATGTTATATGCTTAAGGTCAGTGGGTTTGGCACTTCTAAGGAGTAGAACTGTTGCAAAGAAACTTCACAGAGAGCATTGAACTTTATGAAGTTGAGATAGAGTTAATGAAGGCCTTTGAAGATTAAGATGAAGGCCCTGAGAGCAAGAACTAGCAACAAAAAAAGCTTAATTTCCTTTGTGTACGTGTTGGAAGGCTCATCCAAGTCACTGGGAGTGCCTAAGTTTTATAGTGATAACAATTCCATTTGCATGAACCCTACGCATTTCTAATGCAAAAAGAATTTTAGCTCTGTTTTAGTAGTTATTATGGATGCTTTCTAGGAAACCAGGCTAAAAATAATAGCACATAGCATTACATCACTACAAGATAAAGTCTCCATTCAACACATGTTATAATCAAAGCTGATTTTCATCAGCCCTGGTGAATATTGGATGTTAATTCTACAACACTCAGATGTTCTTGCTGACTTAGCTACAGAGGGGCAAAAGTCATCCACAGCACAGGGAGAGAAATACACTCCTACCTGTAGAACAGGTTAGTGGTCTCCACCAAGACATTTATACACTATGTTCTTACAGCTGTGCAGATGGAGAGTTAACTACGGTATTGAAATCCTACGTGTGAGATGCTCTGTTAGCAAGGAGTCAGGACTTGCTGAATGAATGCAATACCAGTGTTTTAGTGGGTTGGGTTATATCAAAATTAGAGTGCAATTAATGTGCATAACTCACTTAACCCTAGGAATACTGAGGTCTGAAAAGAGTTTCAGAAGCAATTTAAATTCAGCTGAAACTAACATTTCGAGTATTTCATCACCCAGTGATTAACAGTTTCACGGGTATAAAAGAGTATTGCACAGGAATCTTTAGCAATCTGACAATAACAGTATTTGGTATTACAGCATTATGAAAACTTTTCTTTGCTTGTCAGCACTATAGCACAGCATTTCTCATGTTAATCAGAATATTTCTTAGGAAAGTGGTTTGTTTGATTGTTGTTTTTTTCTATATTGTTTTTTCTGTCCAACAAATTACTTTATTCAGTAATTATTTGTTTCTAAACTAATTTCAGCCTAATTTCATTACTGGAATTTGGCAAGCAACAAAGAAAACCTTTTGTGTTTCTTTTCTAGTGATACTCTGAACTGAACTGTTTGGTATACTGAGTACAGTAGAAGAATCCAGAAAACAGGATCCAGTCACTATAACACCTTGCCAGCAGCCAGATCTGTGTGTTGCTGATGAAGTCCCAGCATGCTGCTTCACTGAAGACTATTTCCTAATGGCTTCAGCTGATTAGTTTTAGAGACCTCTTAGCTTGAACAAATACTATGCACACTTGAAGTGGTACAGCTAAAAGTTCATCCAAACACCCAAGTACCTTCCCTATCCCATGCTGGAACAAGTCTAATGGCCTGCAGTTCCTTCCAGACTCTTTCTGATCTCAAATGCTGTCTTGGGGAAAAATGAAACAGCACCTGCTATCTATGTTGGGTAATTAGTTTATGGCACATACTTTATAACCAGCTAGAAATTCACCATCTATTTAATTGTTAGTGATGGAAATAGTGTGTGTTACTTCAGTTAAGGATTTTAATTTTCTTTCTGATGCTGGAGAACTGTAGAACTTCACTAATACACAAGAATTTCGTATCTTTCTTTTTTTCTTTTTTGTTTTCCCAGTGCACAGGCAAGCAATAATCACAGATTCTTGGATCCAGATGAAAGGAAACTCTTCCTTTAATTTCCTCCACTGCAGCTGTCCTGTGCTGAAGTCATCAACCATACCTAGTGGGTGAGTTCTGGCTGTGGGAGGACTATCAGTTTTGTGCAACCCCCATGGAAGTTTCTGGTAAACATTGCAGAGATCACACTTAATGTTCCTTAAAATTTGACAGCCTTTCTGCTTCACTTCTTTGCTTAGCCTTTGGCAGGAAACTCGGGAGATACAAAGTGTTTGTGAAACTAGGGGAGAGTTCACCATGGCTGCTGACAGATGCACTTAGAGATCGAGACACCAGAATATTAAAAGAAATCATTCCCATCCTGCACACTGGTATCCCACCAAGTAGGGAAACAACTGAGTCACTATTGACAAATCAGAACAGAAAACCATTTGGAACAGACCACTATGGGTCAGCTGTTCTTGGACTGAGCTGAAAAAGAGGATTTTTTTCTCCACTGAATACTGGCTGAGTGTAGTATTAGTTCTTCTGCTAAACTGGAAACAGTCTCTGCTCTCTGGCATGCAAAATGGTGGTAGAAAGCAGGAGAAAGGTTTCCTTGGCAGTGAATTGCAGGCTGTCCACCTGTGCTGGATGGACTGAGGTGGCTCAGGATCATGTTTGGCACTTCTGTGATCCTGGAGTTAGAGGAGCGAGTTTTGTTCCTTGGCTGTCATACTATTCCAACAGGAGTTATCGTTATGGTGGCACATTCATATTTCAGAGCATTAGCTGGAAAGTAAAATAATCTAAGTATGTATTGGGGGCCTGGGTGATGTATGTGCTGTGACCCTTGTTACTTTACCCTTCATTGCAGGTTGCCACTAGAAAACACTAGTCACAATTAGAATTTTTTTTGAAATGTAGAAAAGAAGTTGTGAATATGCAGCAAATGTGATGTAAGCAAACTTAAGAAACACAAGTAAAAATAAAATAAAAAATCAAACAGTGATTCAGAATGTAAGTGTAGGGAAAAATGTAAAAAAATCAGACTTTACCTGGGAAATCATGATAAAAATATTTTTCCTGGAGATCTCATTTTCTACTTCCAGGAAATGAGTAGGTAAGATACCAGAGACCAAATGATTTTCATTTTTCACAGTCTTGAGTCCCCATCATGTTACACATACCACGTCAAAAGAAAGGCATCAGGTTTCCTTGTGGATCAAACACACTTGTAGCTCTGCAATGGGGGATAGTTGCACGGCCTTCTCAAAAACTCTTTTTGTAACCACTCCAGGGTTTTAAATTCAGAAAAGCAGTAGGACCAATAATGAAACTAATGAGGCTTAAGACTCATACACTTTATAATGTAAAAAATGCCCAAAGCATAGTCAGTGATGGGAAGCTGAAACAAGTTCACCAGAGGACAAAATTGTACATTTTTCATGCACATAGTGATGTAATTAAAACTCACTCAAAGGACATTATTCACATGTAATATTTACACTCTGGCTAGAGGTCTACATATTCTACTAGCAATAAAATGGTGATGTGGAAGACTCATACCCACATTTGGCCTGTGTTATGAGAATAGAGTAAATAATTCCTGCTAAGGTTAATATACATATACGTATACATGTATAAATGTATGTATGCAATACATACATATATGTCAGTGTGTGTCCTTAATGTAAGGCTGAGAGATGTTTCCTGAGCCATAGCAATGTTGTAAAAATGGTGTTACGTAAACTGGTGGGAAAAGCATTCACTACATGAGTTATATTTTGCTCAGCTTGTACTTAGAAAGTCAGCACTATTTTGGCTTCTTTTCTTGTTCTGGGGCGGGATCAGATTTCTATTTGACGTAACATTACACTTCCAGTGAATGTTTTTGACAGAGATAGGGCATGAGCAATTTAGCTGCTATCTGTCAGAAGAGAGCTTGGAGCTGTGTAGGCCTGATTTTAAATGCTTTTTGGGCTAGGCTGGAGTAAAGATGGACAGTCCATACACTGCCCTAATGACTTATCCTTACAAACAAGATTTGAAAGATACTGAAAGTCTCATGAAGCATTTGTAGGAAGCTAACAATGTATGGACAGTATTTCACCCATGTAGCTACTACATTCACAGATCTAAGCCAACCTCATGCTCAAAGGAGAACTAAATCTGAAGACAGGCTGTGTGATTCAGGGCCATGACCAGTAACGACTTGGAAATTTCCAAGAGTGGAAGTTCCACAGCCTCTCTGAACAAGCCTATTCCAGTGCTTCACAACATCCAAGAATTTTTTTTCTTGATATTCAACCAGTTTCTCTTGCTGCACACTGAGGTAATTGCCTCCTGTCCTTTCCCTGAGCTCCTTTGAAGAGTCTGATTTTTCTATCTTTGAGGTAATTCCCCATTAGTCACTAAAGACAACTCTACCTCCTTTTAGACTTTTCCATACTGAACAAGTACACATATCTCAATTTCTCCTTGTATGCATTTATGCCAGTCATCTAATCTTAGTGGTTCTGTGCCAACTGTTTGCAGTTTCTCCATTTCTCTCTTGTACTATCAAGTCTGAAACTTAACACAGTTTCCCCCCTTACTAGAGGTGAAACACTGAAATCTAATTAACCCCACACAAGATATAAAGGCAGAGTTAATTGCCATGTAAGTCAAATATCAGGTTGAAGGTGTAAGAGGTGTTAGCAGTTTCCGATAGTGAATCATCATGATAAATTTCTGAGAATCTACTTTAGTAAGAAGTCTGAGATGGCATGAGAGGTCAAGGTCCAAATAATATAAAAGAGAAATTTTTATAACAGAAAGTCTTGTTTCTTTATTGATGGTCTGTGCTAAGCTATTTTTGTTCCTTTCAAGACAACTATTTTGTACCTTAGTGATTTTGAACAAAGTGCTATTCACAATTTAAATGTCATCCTGACTGGAAAAAAAATTATCCAGAAATGACTAAAAGCAAAAGCCTGTGACAGATTTTTTTTCAGCCTTGCCTAGAATTTTGGTTCTCTATAAATTCTGTATAATTTGGTGATATATGCAAAAGACACACAGGGGGCATGTAGATGATTTCAAGAGTGGAACTCAGCTTTGATGCAGCAGCATCTATATTTCAGTGTAAGTCCACCGACAATTATTAAGGTATGAACAATTTCATGTCATAAACTTCTCTGGTGTACTTCTAGTGTTTCAGTAACCGACATAACATGTACTATTATAATGTGGAAATATGGCAGTTCATAAGCACATTTCCAGTTGAGTCATAATACAGTTGCTAAATGAAGCAAAGATTTACCCTTTCAAATACTAATTCTTGTCTCAAATATAGCCACAAATGTTGATACAATCTTTATAAAACGAATTGTTTTTCATAACTCTAAAAAGACAAGTCAACTATTCAACAATAATAATAGAAAAATTATTGCAACACCTATTCAGCATTGCACTCTTGTCCAATTCTGACCAAGACAATGCTGACATTGGTTTTGGTTTGACTGTTAGACAGGACACTGATGCCACTAAGCCTGCCTTAGAATGCATGCACATTCTGAGGTGTTGCTTTGGCATATTTCACAGTGTCAACAGAAAACCTAATTCCTCACGTATGAAATTATATTTGTGAGGTTTTGTGCCCTGAGGACAGACTGTCTGGGTAATAAACAACATAGTTAATGGGGGCAAGGACCCTCCTCCTCATGTTGTCAGGAACACATCTTCAATCTCCTTGTTCTGAGGAGAGAGTAAGTCAACCAAAGGGAGAAAGATAAGTGATAGGACTGCAACCCCTCTCTAAGGTTTGTTTTTTCCTGTCCTGTTCCAGAAGATTATTGTCACAGGAAATGGAGCAGTCTCTGTAGTCAGAAAGATAGGGATACACCATTATGATTGGTTTGTAGTGCGAAAAACTCCTGATACACTTGTGGCTGGATCCTTCTAACCTTCTAATTTCTGTAGTACTACTAAATGGAAGGGCAAGTCTGTCACTGATACCATCCCCTCTCTGTTACAACAAATAAATAAAGTAAACATGAGAAAGAAACAATCTTTGTCATGTTTGCAATATATTTTGAAAAGTTCTATAAGTTTATGAACATTATCTGGAAACCCAGCTGTGCTCTTTACTCCTCCCTGTTCTTGATAAGTCTCTTACTCAAATGGAGGACAGATTGAAAGTCGTTGCACTGACGTTTTGAACTTTATCTGCTGGTACTTATCTCTTCTGCCACACTAAATACGTACATGAGAACCTTAATTTTGGCACGTTAGCAGCAAAAAGAGTAATAGAAGAAATGTCTTTCATTCAGCTGTTCTTGGAAGACCTGAATGCTAATGCGTAAGTACAGTCCGGAATATCAGAGAAGAATATCAGTGTAGGGCACACACACCTTCCTTCAACAGAATTATAGATTTGGTAGCTGCTGCATCTTCCTCAGTGTACACAGCATGGAATGTCTTCTATGACAACTAGTGCTATACTTCCAGTAACAGGTGGCTGCTGCAGTGTCTAGCAACCCAAGTAATGAGTGAGTTTGATCATGGTAGGCACTTCACACAGACAGGGCTATGTGTCAGCTTCAGAAACTTAGTCTCTATGCCAGCAAAAGGGGTTAATGAAGGTGAGGGGATAAACAATACCCAAGGAACTGAAGACCCATTTGAAAGGCTGAATGAAGCTAGCTCTCCTTGCAAGGTCATGACCCTGCTGGAAAAACCTCCTCCCTCCTGCTTCAACCCACACTTTGTGACCAAATGGTAAATTCAGGCAGGGGCCTGTGGTTTCCAATGGGCATCTGGAGCTCACAGTGAAAAAGAGTTCACATCCATCAGTTCACCAGGTATTCTGCCCTGGCCTCTTCCCTCACAGCCACAGGCTGTTAACAAGCTCACATTGCTGGTGGGGAGCTTCCAACTGTTTGACTGTTTGTGGAGCAAATAGAAGCTCTCATGTTTGTGTACACCCCCCTCTTTTGTACTGATGTGTCTGACTTCTCTTTCTTATCAGATGAATAATAAAATTAATAAGTGTTTTTTTCTTTTCATAATGAATGCAAGTAAAATAAACATATGGTAATCTTTTTTCCAGTATGTTGATTTTTAAGTATTTATGATTATTACCACCTTTGCTTACTAGACACAGCAGCACTGTTTGATGCTCTTACTGACCTGAAATAATCTAGGTCTGTGGAAAAACAGAAATGTCATTCAGAACACATACTCTGGGATCAGTAACACTTGCAACTGAACAGGAAATGTAATGTCTGATTTCTAGTGCCTAACATGAGGCATTGTGTTAAGGACTATAACAGTCCATCACAGTCAGTGCATGGCAGAACTTTTAATGTTATGCTTTAAGGAAGAAAGCCAAGGTTTCCAAAGACTGTAAAATGTTCACAGCTTAAAACTATCTTAGGCACCAGAAACATAGAATTTTACGGAATATTGGTGGGAGAATACATTTTCAGTTTCATAATGGCATTGATGAAGCTAGTAGCCTGACAGATGAAAGCATTACTGTTATTTGAAATAATACTGTACATAACATCATACAAACTAGAAAATACTCAACTGTGTTGAGACAAAAGCCTCCTTATACTGAAAAATCGCCAAGTGAGATAAGTTCAGTATTTTACCAGTAAGAGAAATTGTGGTGTATATCTCATTTTTAAGATCTGCAATTTTTTGTGAAAAGATTTGGAATTGAAATGCTTAAAAAGAACATGCCATATTTAGTGGAAATGAATCTTTTATGCTGAGAGATATTGTGTTTCTTTTAGAGACAGACAAATATTTAGACTGTCCATTATTTGGAGGGAGGATATCCTCTTGACCAGATACCCTAGGATTTATAAACAAAAATATTAAGAAAATGTAGTTTCAACATTTCCTTTTACTGTAAAAGGGCAGTTAGACAGGGGTTTGTTACAGCTTATGTTAAAGGTTTGGTTGCCTCAATTGCATGCAGCTTTTGTTACCAGTATCACTGTCATTAAATCTGATTCAGTGCTACATCTTTAAAAATGTGCATTTTAAATTCTTATCAATTTTACAAATATGAAAGAATGATTATTTTACCATTTAATGTTTCCAGTCAGCTCTTCATTACAGTATCAGAATGTCTTCTGGTAGTTAAGAAATTTTCTTAACAATTTAAGAGGCACAGTGGAAGTGATGAGAATCATCATGCTAATGAAGTTCAAGTTTAATAATTAAATCCTAATAACTAGAGGGGAAGGTATACTTTATAAAAATTCCTTCAAGGCCTGTGGTCCTGCAATTGCTGTGCAGTTAAAAACCATTACAAATTCTCCAAAGCTGGCTGTTGAAAGTTGTTACTCTACATTGCATAATAACTCTTGAACTGTGTGAAGTCTTGTTAGTGGTAGCGCTGAGCGTACTGGCATACAGTGAGGTTTCTACATGTTTTTCATGCACACTGCAACAAGTTACTGCTGCCTTACACTGAAACATTTGCTTTGGCATGCTTCATTTAATGGCAAACTGCCTGGGTACAGACAGCTGTGAGATGGCATTTCTTTACATTTCAAGTCAAGTAGCACTTATCTGTGCACAAAGGGCAGTGCTGGTAGTATGGAACAGAGGAAAAAGAAAGAAGACATTTGTTAATTCTAAGAGCTTTTTCTGTAACCAAATGAATTATTCTGTTTGAATGAGTTCATAGCTCTGAGCACAAGATGTGCTACATTTGACAACTCTGTATTATCCATTCCACTGGATCAATAACACTGAACACTGGGTCATCTATTATGTGGTTTATTCTTTCTTTTGGTCAGGTCAGTTTGCCAAGCATTTGATTTCTATTTAATTAAAGCCTATTCAACACTGACCATTTTTCCTTATACCTTTTACCATTAGCAGAAGTATCCAATTTGCTAAAAAAGATTCTTGGTTTTGAAAAAGATGATATTCTTTAACTTAAGTTCTGCCCTGAGGAGATCCCTTGTGTAGAAGCTCAAGCTCAGTAGGTTTGAGTTTGTGACTTCTGGTACACTGTGTAATTACAGAGGATCACCAATACCTTCAGTTGCATTATTGTAGTGTAGTTGCTCATATGTTAGGCAGTTTTCATTTGCAGACCCCAGTGTAGAGGACTGGAGCTTAAGAAAAGGATTGTAAAAAAGCATGTTCTATATGTAATGTGTAAATGTAAATGTGTTCTTCCTCCTCTACTCTGCCTTACATGAGAATCAGTGCAAAGTAACAAAAGCTCCACCCTCTCTTGGGTGCAAGCTCAGGGAAATGTACATTAGAAGTGTTCTAAATTTGCAAGTTTGCTCATACCAGTGGGAGAATTGAGTAAAAAAAGAAGGCTTTTGAAAATGCCAGGAGAAAGTAGAATTACAGTGATATTTAAAATATTGAATTTAATAATTGTCTTAGAAGCAATGACCTGCTTTGAACCTTAAGAGTCATGTTTGCATGTGTCTGTGTATTAACTGTGGGTACATGCTACATCTGCTGTGGTCTATAGAGATATAAAGAATATTTAGCATCTTATTACACAAACTTTCTTTTTTTTTTTTTTTTAGCAACACTACAACTCACTTATTCCTTCTGATGGGTTAGGTTATCTATGTGACACTGCACATCCATGATAATGTAGTCTATGGGGCTAGTCTGGAAAGTTTTATCATACTGAAGCCAAAAGACCTATCCTGCCCTAACACACAAATATTTTATTTATAGGCTGGTAAGACAGAAGCCTTCCCATTCTTTATCTTTTATAACACTCCTCATAATGTGATATCAGGTAGTGGGCAACTTGAAGTTAATTTTGGCTCCACAGATAACCTGTGGCATGAGCACTTAAATATAAAAGCAGAGCAAAAATAAGCAATGGGACTCTAAGAGGGTAACAAAATCTCCTGCTAACATCTCTGAAGCAGCTGCCTCTCTTGAGACAGTAAGTTAGCACTAATGAAGTTAGTTACTACTATTTCCTCAGGGAGTGTGCGTTACAAATGACCTGGAAAATGCAAGGTGTCATACATCTGTACAAAAATCCAGGGTGTCCTTTCAGTCAGGCAAATAAAGAGTATCAGGGTCATAATTTCCACATTTCTACCTGGCTTTCACTGCCTTCCTGTAAGGAGCATATGTAGCTGAGCAAATAACAAGAAATTAATTTTAAATTTACACCATGGTCTCCTAACATACTGATTATGCCACCAAAATGTATAGGCTCGTTTCCACTCTTGTTTAGTGCTGAGAGCTGCAGACAGCTGGTACTGAAGGAAGAGCATTTTAGCCTGTAGTGCTCCTCACCACTGCCTCACAGAGAAAACCCATGATTGCCCCCATATTGCACCAAAATTGGGTATATGCTGAGTAGAAGGTCAAGAGAATCCCCTAATACCTGCTCTGATCCTTGCTGAAGCAAAACAAAAAAGTCAGCCCATAGTCAAAGTCTTGAGATTCTTTAGTTGTTTTTGCCAGCTGAATCACTCTGATGTTTCTTGGGTAGCACCTGTAATATGTACCTGCATGAAAAGGGGTGATCTGAGCCCTATATGTACCACCATGTATTTCCGATCTCTGTCCCACAGGCAACAGCTTCATCTTGGGGAAGCAGAGACCTTACATATGCTGTGCTTTCCTGTACTAGACATGGAATTAAATCCTAGAAATAAAAACAAAACAAAACAAAGCAAACAACAAAAAAACCCAAAACAGAATGCCAGAAGCAAGTAAAAATATAATAAAGCACTGACACATTCATTTTTGCCATGTTTCAACATGAAATACTATAGGTTTCAGTTTGGATGAGGCATGCATGCTAAATCATGCCCTTGCCTGCTTAAGTGAAAGAAAAAGAATATCTTTTTTAAGCCTTTTGACCTTGTTTTTTTTGAAGATGACATTAATATTGCCTGAGTCAATGTTCTGTCTTCATGCATAGCTATTTTACACACTTTACAGAGATTCAGCATTCATATTTCTAGAAGCTTTAACAGCCCATCTCAGAAGTTTAGAAATGATAGATAAAAGGAAAGTTTTCAAGGTTGCTTACTGTTTTGCAGGACTCAATTCTTTTACAGAAAGCATTTTTTACTTATCAAAAACATGGTTGACATTACCACTGAAAAAGTGATGACTGAGAACTATATTTTAGCACTCAGGTTTAGTGGATATTCAGAGTTTCTAAGCCATCACTGTAAGTTCAGCTGCATGTTTTCTTTCCTGCCACTTAGAATCACTGATACTTTACAGCAGATCTTTGCAGAAATCCTCAGGCTCAGGGATAGCATCACATTCCTGAAGAATCCTTTTCCTATAGTCTTGGATTATAAAGTCACCTCGGGCTATGAGGTCACATGCTGGTTGTGGAGATCTCAGTGTACCAGCAGCAACAGTCACTCCTGTTGTGAAAAAAGTGTATTACAGCAGACTAAAAATGCCAGTCACTGGGGATTGAGATTAACAAAATTCATGTGCAAATGGAGAATGCAGATAAAGGACCCAGAGGACATCCCTGAAGAGGAACCACCAAGCAATGGGCATGTGCAGAAAGAAAGGAAATTGTCTTTCATGTATCTACTAATAGTGGTATGTACTCCATGGAAAAAAATATCCTGGGAAGTGGCAAAACCACGGAATTTAATGTTGTTGTGGGAACAAATAAGTTACTGTGAGAAATGTTTCTCATTCAAAGCTTAAGTTTCTCATTCAAAGCTTAAAAAATCTCTTTTAAATATCTTGATCTTTTAAATAATAAACAGAAAAGACTGATTTCCTAAGCAGGTATATAAGACTATAGTATTTTAATTTGCAATTTTTCTGCCCTTATGGTACCAAAGGTGCTTCCAGTAGTTTATTACACACACTACAAAGTAGTAGTTTCTTTTCAGAGCACATCACAAAAAACAGTGAGGAAGGAAAAGGATAAAATCTCCATGAGAGGGGACTAAAAAGAAGTGTTTTGCACAGCAAAGGACTTCCTGTTTCTGCATCCAAAATTTCATCATAGGCACTAAAAATGTCATCTTAAAGGCTCTTTAAGCCATTCACTGACAGATCAGAGCAGTGCACCAACAGATCCATGCCCTGTTCCCCTGGCAGGAACAGACAGTGACGAGGCATACATAGAAAGTATATTTCTGACAGAAATCCAAACCGGACCTGTACGTTTTTCTGTTACACATTTCAAACTAAGTTCTACAGTAGCTCTTGTTCGTGAGGTTTAAAATGTTGCAGTGCATAGCCCAAAAAATCACAGCCAAATATTTTCACAGGTATAATGACTGTGACGACGTAAAGCTTAGCAAGGCAAAGTCTTAAAAGCAAAGCTAGACAGCACAGTCTTGCTGGGCCCTCAAGATTACTACAGCATCCTTAAGACAGACAGCCTTGCAGAAAGCCTGATGCTCTGGTGTCTCAGGCAGTCACAGCTATATGTGAGCTTAAACCAGCCCGGAGAGCAGCTGTCTGCATTCCTTGAATATGTCAAGAGAAAGCTCAATGCAATGATAAACTAGGCTCGCTGTCCCAGAAATTCAACAGTGTAGCACATATAGCATAAACCACCACCGCTCCATAATCATGTGTAACAAGTTACAGTGTTTGATTTCTAACAGATTAGCAGCTCCTACTGCTTGTTCGCCACTTGCTGTAGGAGTCTCTGATCTGACTGACTTTTGCAATAGCAACAACAGAGGGATAGTCTGAACACCAGGGATCTGTGTTAATAAAATAGGATTATGGTTTTTATGAACCTCGGTCAAAAGCTGAGAACTACAACTTCAGATATAAACAGCCTGCACAGATGAACTGTTCAAAAGCAAAATTTCTTTTGGGAATTGCTTCTAGCAATGAAAAAAGAGAAGAAAATTATGTGACATTGATATCAAGGTATCCACAAGCAGAATGTTTCTCTCAGGCATTACCAGCCAAAGTTGTGTAGGCACTTCAGCCTAGAAAGAGCGATATAAATATTTTGTATATAAAACCACAGCTAGTACTGCAGAGTTTAACTGTCATTTCCCAGCTCACTGCTAGTGGTAAGGAGTGAATGAGGCTTCCAAGCAGGGTTACCAGCCCTCTGCTTAGTGCAGATATGCTCTGAGGTAGAGCAGGTAAAGCAGGAGTCACTCCTTTCCCTATGCCACATTACCAGGGCTATACTTTTTGAGATATTTTTGCTAAATTGTAGAAAGAACTGATGCTGAGTTCAGAAACATCAAATCCACCAGAAAGCCATGTGAGTTCAGGGGCTGGGTGTTTAGCCAGAATTTTGTGCCTAGGGGATGAAAGTGGGCTCAGAAAGATTCAGTACTACTCTCAACATGCTTAAACTCATCAGCATTAACCTTTTGCACGCTCCTCATACTGTCAGCTCTCATTGCCTCAAGGGCAAATAACATGCATCCTGCTGACACCCTGCAACACCTCGTGAGGGCCAGAGGTTTAGGGTTTCCTTGGGATCTTGTCCTGTGTAATTTGACTGCAGTATAAAGCAAGATATTGTATCTAGAAATGAAGCAGCTAGCAATATGGGTATTCTCCATATTGAGTCCAGAAAGTCAGTAACCAGTGATCATAAGGTGAGCAATTAGCATCAAGAATTAACTTTTGAAAATTTGTCGCAGTCTCTTTTCTCTCCCTTTATGACTCATTCTCAGTCCTGCTTTCCTTTGCCAATATTAAAAACTAAACCAAACCAAAATCCAACAAAACAAAAAACCCCAGCCCCCAAGCCCCCCACAGATTACCATTAAAAAATCTGAAACTATCCTAAGGGACAATCTTTTTGTATTTTCACACTGTTAGTATACACTGGAGCAGATAAATTATAACAAGCAGACACTTACCAGCATGCTCCAGACTACGTAAACAAAAAATGTCCCCTATCTTGATGTACATTTATTTATTTATTTGCTGACTAAATTCAGTTGTGCTTACATTAAGACAAGACAGAGCTGAGTTTCTCTGATACTCTCTTGCCAGGAGGACAGTGAAAATTTATCTGAATATAGAGTTCTGTGTCTTAGCAGTGCAATGGGTCAGAAGCAGGAAGAAAGTAACTATTCTAAAAATATGTATTCTTAATAAAAACCAAACAAGATGCCCTTTTCTATCAGCATTGTAAAAATCCATGGGAAAGAACTAATTTTCCCTTGATCCTCATTAAATGCCCTTAGCAGTTGCTGCACTTACAGAAGTAGTTCTCATCTCTGTATAAGGAGAAGCTGTGTCTGGAAAACAATGAAAAAGCCTGAGGTACTTCTTTCTGAGTGCTTTTGCAAATAGCTCAGTGAAGCTCACAAAGGTCCCTTTAAACTCTTTCTGCTTTGAAGAATTAACAGGAGAATCTTAATATCTTAAAGTTAAGTATTTAGAGCTACTGAACCAACATTTTTTTTGAAGGAGGGATTGAAAGCACATGACCACATGGAATTTTAAATTGCATTAGAAAATGTTTTATATAACTGTCCTTCCTGTTGTGTTTTCAGACTTCCAGTATTGTTTCAGAGAAATAATGCTGCACAGTGAGTAATAATGCATCATGAGACTCTGTTCCCATAGATCTGAAAATTTTTAGTTTAATCTTCACCTAAACAAATATTCCCATAAATAAAATAGAATAATATTCTTAGTGTCATGTGCTGCGTCTTTTGAGTCGCTTGGAAGAGTAAACAGAGCCCCCCTGCCTGTTCCTGATTCCTTTGACTCCTGCTTCCTTTCCCACGTGCTTTATTTCTCTGACTGTTTGACCCATGCCTGGCCCTCACAGGTTCCATCATCTGTTCTTAGCTCTAAGAGCATCACAGCCCTGTGCGGGTAATGAGCCACTGAATGAGTTCTGACACGTCTATCGGGAAAATGTGGCTGGAACATTTCTACTTTGTGGGAAATAGTTCTATGTGGGTGTCAGAGGCACTAGATGGTTTTCACACAACAGCACACTGCTTCTCTTATCTTGACCTTTCTGCCTCTTCTTTATTTCCTACACTTTTTTTGAGCTACTGGATTCTTGGCTAGCTTTACTGTTTGCTACAGAATGTGCATGTCTAAAGATTTAGTATTTTTAACAGATGTATGCTGAGGAAAGAAATGTTTATTTCAGTGTAGATACGAGCTAGACTGAGAGAAAAATATTCCTGTTGATTCACATAGCTCAAGCACCTAAATCCAGACTTCATTCCTGAAAGCAGTTTTTCAAGAAATGAATTAAAAGTATGATAGCTCAGCAAAAGCTTCTCAGTTTGATTGCTGCTTACACAATGTGTAAAATAAGTATGAAAAAAGACAACAATGCCAGACTTAGAGAAATGTACACTTAGAGCATGCAGCTGGCACCTGTTTTGATGTCACCAACGTCACAGCAGAATATCAGCTATATTTCTCCTATCCTTTCTCCTGCTCATTTATTAAAAATTATGATATTCACTGCTCCCTACCATAGTGTGAATAAATTGCCACTATTATAGGCATCTGCTAATTATTTATGGTGAATTTTAACCTGTAGAACATTAAATGAATATTAAATATTGAATGGTGAGTATTAAAAAGAATGGTGCAGGAAAAAGCATCTTGTTTTAATAACTGATAACAATATGGCAAAAATCACAAAACAGTAATGACACATGCATCTCAATACATGTTATTGAAGAGATCTTCAGAAATTACAAAGCCCTTTTATGATATTTTGTGATTTTAAACATATATAGACCACAACACCAACTGCATAATACAACAAGGCAGTTTTGTGAGAACACATTGATTTTTGCTCTGAGTTTTTTTACTGGGCAGAAAACCTACTGAGTGGACCCAAGCAGTAGCCATATTTTAGTAGCCTCTCATGACATTTTACACATTCTGTTGATTTGTGAACACCTACATACTTGTGATAGAGATGTGGATTTGTACAGATGTGTTCCTCATGGAAGTGTTTGCATACATGCCATAGCATGTAGCAATTTTATTTTCTTGCCTTTCAAAGGCCTCCTAAGGAATAGGTCTCAAGGATATCCAGACAGTAGGATGAAAAACATTTATAGAATATCCAGGGTCAGCATTAGACACTCTGTTAAGATTAACAATGGACAGCTAATATGTGATTGGGAAATCTTTATAGCCATTCTCTGTAACTCCCTGATTGGCTTCTGTCTAAGCAAAATCCATGGCAAAAGAAAGTCCTACACAAAAGTTTGTTTCTACATTTGGGTTGACCCTTGTCAGCAGAAAGGCAAAGAGGAAACATGGTTTATTTGAAAATTATATCTGGCCCTAAATATCACCTACAGGCATGATTACCTGCTCATCTGTTGTCATGTCAGCTAATTAATTGGTCCAACTAAGATCAGGATATGAAAAGAAGTGCTTAGTTTTGCAGTAATGGTATACTGCTATTACAATTTCAGAGATGGATATTGGATAAAGAAGGAAGGGATCCCATGGTGGGCTTCTTTTAAGACCTCAGTGAATGAGAAACCCTCTCAACAAATGGCTTCTAATTTTGGTGGTCAGTGAGGAGACAATGAAGAGCAATTTAATAGTTGATGATGCCATTAATCTTGCTTAATATTATTCAGGTATTTGTTTAGAGGCTGAGGATAGCAGAAATATTTAACCAAGCACATGAAACCAAGTAATGTTTCTGAAATGAAATGCTAACGTGAAACCATTTTGGCACAATTCTAGATAACCATCTATGTCTGCACACACCTATTATTAACCTCTGCAGTTTCTTAAAAAGCTGTTCTTGATTCATAACACTTCAAAAAATGCTAGCGGTTCATCAGCCATCACTGAGAAATATGGCAGAGACCAGCAGCAGCAAAGCAGAGATGAAAGCCTCTGCACTACGGAGAGGAAGTAAAAGCCCCCTCAGAGAGCTGATAGGATCAGTTAGGTAGAGGTGCCAATTCCTGAGTGGAAGCTGAAATCGGATATAATTCTAATAATATCCACCAGGAAATCACAAAAATCTCGAGGATTCATTGGTTTCTAAGAAAATTAAGATGTTTCTCTAAATCTCACAATTAATGTACATGGTGTTTGTTTTCAGTAAACTCAGCAAGGAGTATGACAAAGATCCTTTTCCTTGCCTCCAAGCTTATTCATGTTTCTTTATAAATTGCTACTTGATGAGCCATTTATATAACTGTGTCCCAAGTTATTTCCTCTGCTGTCTCTGCACCAACAATGTCTAATCTGACTTTGCTTCCTATGATTCTTATCCACTACTCTATTTAAATGTCAACATCCAGTCCAAAAATCAAAGTTTGTCTGATATTTTTATTAATTGTTATAATGTCTGTAGTTGTGAATAAAAATCTGGCTATGACAGCTGCCTTTCCAAGACATTTTATTCTCTGTTCACTACATCAAATTTTTGGTCATTAGCATAGCTATGGCACTTCCTACTTATTCAGGTTTTCTACTCTTTTCCTCCCTCCACCCTAGACTACCAAGTACTCTTCCTTTTGATCGCCTCTACAGCCTCTTTATCTACTTACATGCCAACCAGGTAGTATTGTGCTACTAAAGAAATAATTTGGACATCTTGAATGAATGTCCATATCACTTCAAGTATCTCAAAGTTTCCACTATACTCAGAATGATCACTGCCTTACAAGATCAGGTAGAAACTGTCAGAAGTCAATATCTGGTGCTCATATCACCACTAGTGTTTCATATATACTAACTTGTCTAATATTTAAATGAATTTCTAGACCATTTCATGCACTGCTGTTGTATGAGGAAATTGTTAGTACAATCACTATAGCTCCTTCTAATCTTGCACCTAATTTTTTATCACATGAACTACTGTAGAAGTAGTATGACAGTGTGCTCTGGTGAGGTAATAGCCATAATGGTAGCTATGGTCCTATTCCGAGATATTATTTCAATTTATTTATTTGTTGATAAGTGAACAGTAAATGTGGGAGTGGAGACACTTACTTAGGAGGCTTACTTACCATAATGAGTCACTCTGTAAATCAGTACAGTTAGGACCAGCTATTGAAACAATGCTTTCCACCATGTGAATCCCTGACACTATCCATTGCAGGACAAAGGCTTACTGAACTACATATCGAATTAGCAACACGCACACCAACCTGAGAGCTGCACTTAGTTTGCACAGTAAGGTAAAAGGTGCGGAGTGCCTGCCTCAAGATGATGATGTTGAAGTGTAAAGGATACTGAATTTAGCTAAATAAGTTAATCCGTTAGTCTCTTGAAGCAATCACTGTTAGCAATGCCTTCTCCCCTCCTGCCATTATGTCAGTAGCTGGCATTGACAGTGTTCAATTATCAGGCATCATCCAGCATTTCATTAAAGACTCCAAAGTGCAGGCTGCGCTATGTTTCCCTGTACAGGTATGTTTACCCTTTAAGCTCCCTTTGGCTGCTGATAGAGGTGTTTTCAAATAATTTCCAAGTCAAAAGATAGATCTTTTGAAGACCAAAAGTTATAGAAACTCCTCTAAAACGTAGGCTGAATTTTTGTTTTCTAATACCAGCCTTCTTCTGGAACAATAAGATCCGTACTTTTTCACGGAAACATTCATACTTCTTGAATAATTTATTTCCTCAAACACAATTTTCTTGTCTTTATTTGTTGTCATAAAACTTGATGTTCTGATCACACTTCACTGAGGGCATTATGCAGTAGTCAGAGAGTTCAGTGATCCATAAGTGACCATAAGTCTAATGACCCCAATTGGCTGCACTCAAACACACAAAAACTGGATTTGCATCCAAATGGGTGTTTGGAAAAGTACTCTATGGGCCATAATGAAGCTGTATTGTTGTGTAACCACTCTTAACATGCTTTTGTAATTAGATTTGAAACTGCATTTGAGTATTTCAGAATCAATTACCTGAAAGAGTACAAAACTTTTAGAAAGGTGCAACTCACATCCTATGTTTAATTTAAGGTCTCCAAAAAAGAAGTGAAGCACTTATCAGTCCTTTCTAACAGATCTTTGCCCATGGCATTGGTTTTTAGATTTTGAACAGACCTATATGTGCCTCTTTTTACATGAAAGTACACATTTTGATATAAATTCGAGGTTTAATTTTCAGAAGATCATTTTGATTTTGTTTTAAATTTAGAATTTGGAGGTCATTATAAAGTTGGTTTTTTCTTGGATTTAGAAGGTTAATACTTCTGAATGTTTATTCTGAAACTGTACCCTCTGTGAGCCTTTCCACATGGTCATTATCCTGATATTAAAGATTTTTGCAAGGCTTCAGTTGTGGCAGTAGAAATACCAATCACATAGGCATCCTATACTTTTATGCCTCTGGGTTTCTCCTTTGCACTCAGTAGAGCTGCTTTTGTAGCTAAAGTTACACCTTTATTTACTTATGGAGGAGAGTAAATGTCAGTGAATGATAGACACATCTTACATTTGAAAGCTAAAAACTTAAGAGAGTTTCTTGTCTTCTGTGTATCTATTGAATGTCTGACAATCAGAAATAGAAACTTCCCAGAGGAAGGAAGCCTTCTGCTTCACAAAAACAAGAATTCCAAACAGAGTTAAGTCCTGGATCTGTTAAATTTAATGATGCTCCACTGCAACAACGAATTCCAGTAAAAAGTGACTCAGGTTTAGTTTGTCATTATTTTTACTTAAAGTTGCACTTTGAGACCCACTGAAATAAATTTAAGCAAACTGATTTCACGTTTTTACTATCCTAAGCTCAACAGTGAAATTTGTTTCTACGTAAAATTTGGCATGACCGTTAAAATTTGCTGTTAACTAATTGTACTTTCGGAACAGTTTGTCGTAAAATTTATGAGATTATCACCAGTTTTCACAGAAATATTAGGAAAGTTCCTGAGTAACTGGCTTGTGGCACTTCTAAAGATCACATAGAGCTTAAGAAAGCAGCAATTGTGTTTGATTTCAAGCAAGACTTCAGTAACTGAAAAGTGCCATTAACATCATCAGCATTGTGGGTATTGGTAAGAAAACAAGATATACACACTCACATAATCTGAGATCTTATTTATGCTGAACTTAAGGATTGCATGAGCATTTCTAACTTTCTTAAATTTGGATAATACCATATAAATGATTGAGGAACTGCAAGGTACTAATACGAGTGGTAAGACTGAGAACTGCAGGGCTAAGTATAAAGTAAATACAGTCTACCCTGTTTGAAAGGCGATCCACTGTCTCCACCTTCAGTATTGGCTGTTGGTACCCAGTGTCACTCAGCTGTGTTGCTTCTGGCAGCTGCCTGAGTCATCTCCATAGCCTGTGTGTCTGTATGTGTATGTGTGTGTATGCCTGTATTTTTGTCATGAACATTGGGCTATGTTTATTCATCCAGCTTTAAGGGAAAATCCATTATATTCTTTGGTGAGGTCTAAAATGAAACTGATTTTGCTCCCGGAACAGTATTTTCAAGGTGCTTTTCTAGGGGCTTGTTTAATGAGCAGCTGCTTCCTATTAAAGGAAGGGTAGATCCCCTTTTTACGTTTTACAAAGGAAACTTAAGATTAATTAAAGGAATTAATCTACACAGTAATCAGTAATCCTTGGAAATTTCCACATCTCTAAAAGTTTGCAGGTCAGTTATCCTGTTCACAAACATATACTTTCTGTGCTTTTCTTTTCCTCTGTTTGAAAGCAAAAGTTGACTGCTTCTTATTGCTCACTCTGCAAACAGTAGGAGACACAAAAGAGTAAGTGAACAAATCACATTAACACACATAGTTTTGCATAAAATGAGAATATCTTCTCTCAGGGTCAGACTGATGATTTAAAGTTATAAAAGAAGTAATAGGTTGTTGCATGTAGAGCTGAACTGGCACTTCTTTTCATTTGAACACCTCTACCAAGTCCTTATGCAAAGCAGAACCTTGTTAGCTTTTGAGCTGACTAAACAGGCCTTAAGGCTAGTATCTACTTTGTATTTAGTCGTTCTTTAGAAATAGGGTTATTTTAAGTAAATCATCTGCAGTAATTATGATAGACTACAAATTTGGTTGTTATTTTGGCTTTTTTTTTTTAATTGCCCCAATACATCTGATTGGAACAGTTGTTGCTGTGATACTTGTATTTATTTCCTATGTATTTATACTACATTGTCTCTCTTGCATTTTGTCACTCTTAACTCCTACGGATAGTTTCTTTAGAAAGCTTTCTGTGTGTCCATTTTAAAAGGACTATGCCAAATGAGGAGTGTTACCTCCAGAAAAGCTGGGAAAGCAACACTATCTTTCTCAAGAGTGAAGACCTTTCTGGTAGATCAAGCTTTAGTCTAGTAGAGGTTGAGCTCAGTGTGGTGCCCAATGAGTCAAAATCTGTGGATTGTGTTATTATTACATCACATTGTTCTTTGCAGGTTTAAAAAGCTACACAACCACATAATGCTTCTTCCCTTGAAAGCAGTGTGAATTTTAAGTGCTGTTTGCATGATCAGAAGATGCAGTCTTCATCAAAATCTTAGTAAGATCCTGTGTTTAAAGACCTGCAAGCCTTGTAAAAGATCATTCATCAATATCGGCTACATATTATCCTTAGATATTTTAAATACTAAATGTGATAATTCACCTTAATACTGTTGAGACTAAAATTAAATACCTTTAGGGTTCAAATCCAACAAGTGCCATTTTGACAGGCTGGAATTAAGCAGAGTGGGGACTTTGGAGACAGAACACCTCATGACGTCCTATTCAAGCTTCAGGCTACAGTGAGGCAAAATGTACTATCAACACCAAGCTTCAGGTCAGAGAAAGACAATATGTATTATTATATGTATTATTATATGTAGCAACAACAACAACAATAATAATGTAAATACTGAGAATTCATATGAAATATAATAACATAATAATGAACAATAGAATAATATAATAAAGTATGAACTATTATAACCTTTTCACGGCAGCTTTCTACTTTTCCTTTTTCAGTGCTTTGGGTGGGAAGATGGGAACTGCAGAAGTGCTCACATTATTTGACCCTGTACTCAAAAGCATTAATCAGAAAAACTGTAGTTCCTTAGTCACCCTGTTAAACATAGTTTGCAAACACTGTAAAACTATGAGTCTGAACAGTGGGATTGGCTCCATCTCCTGGGCAGGTCTCACAGGCTCTCTCGAAGCTAGAGACTGTCTTGGGGAATATTGAGAAGGCAATTGCTGAAGGAAGAATAGCTGTAAATGTAGCTGTCTTTTACAGGACCTTGCTAGAGAATGGGGAGGTTTCTCTGGGCTCAGCAGTATCAGTTTTTTCCCTCACTATCATCAGAACAAGTGAGAAGTTATTGAAACTTTAGTTTGACTATAATAGCAAACAGGTTTGATCTGAACTGCATTTGGACTTCGAATTGAAGCTGTCCTTGGGCTTCCAAATACATGATTAATTTTGAGAGGTGCACTGAAAGATCCACTAATATTGCAGGGTTTTTAAAAACTTTCTGTATTTGTTTCATAGGGAGAAGGAAAGAGCAGTCCTTAGCAGTCCAGTACTTATGCAGTCCTCTAGACAGAAAAACTTAGCTGGAAGTGGGGGCACGGAAGGTGCTCTCTGTCACAAAGGACTTCTATTTTTTCATCTTCTTCTTTCCTTTGTATTGTTCTGCCTGATTTTCTCTGTTCTCTATAATGGCATTTCCTTAAGGTCAGTCTATTGTTATTTGGGAGTGTGATAGAGATATCAGGCTGAGTCATGCAATATTTGCCAACTCCACACCTTTCAGCATTCTGCTGTAGAGTTGAGGTAAAATAGCTGTTTGTGATTACTACTGCCTCCTAAGTAAAGGCTGTTTTTAAAAGAAAATGAGCAAGAAAATGAGCTTTAAAAAGGAAATTACTTTTCACAGCATTTTCTTAGTTTTCATAAGTCTGCAATGAAACTGCAGCTGTCCAAGGCCAACAGCATTCAAAAATAATACCATAATAACCTGGACATGTAACTTTAAGAGAGAGAGAAACAGGAAGAGATTCAACAAAGCAGCATATTTTAAATCCACTGAGAATGCAGGTTAAGAATTAATTAAGAAAAGTCTGCCTAAAAATTCTGATAGATTACTGAAAATCTGTCTTTAATTTCAGAAATAAAATTTTATGCTGACCATGTGCAAAAAACCCCACAGTAAATCCCTTACCAGGGAAGAAGTCCACGTAAAGCCTACTTTGTATGAATCAAATCTACTGTGAGCCATTATTTGAGACACTAACCTAATTTTCTTTGCAGCAATCTTTTATTCCAAATTATTTTGCATTTCTTTTAAACAATTTCTAACCACTACATAAAATATCTGTGTTACAGCCCAAATGCTCAAAAAGAGCATCCTGAGATGGTTGCACATGGAGTGGTGACGTACTTGTTAATTCAAAATTTTTCCACTTGACTGACGTAATGGTTGAAACAAAAGATGTTATATTTCTGATAAAGAAAAATGCTGCAGATTTCTGAATGAACTAACGCTCTGGCTAGATATATAAGCATGTGTTTACTTTTGCTACCTTAGATCCACAAAGCAAATTTTGATAACTAAATCCAAACAGAATACTATATTCTTTTCCTTTCTTTTCAGATTTGCCTGTGAAGTAATTGCTCAGAATTTACTCCCCTGCTCCCAGGCATATTACAGATGCAAGGGATACAGTTTCAAGACCTTCTATGCCTTGGTATTTTTGGTGAGTTTGTCAGTACTCCTTTGCTGGGGAAGGGAGCAGCAGGAATAGCTACATAAAAAGTGACTGTTCACAGACTGGATGAGTTCTGGTATCATGAGAGGAGAAACATTGATCTAACTTGTCAGTCTGCATCTCTGTAGTCTTCAGACTTTGGCAAATATGAGAAAAAATATTTCAAAGAAAATGTAGGTTCTGACTACCTGCATTACTGTTTCTATAAAAATGATTACTATAACTAATGATTTGCCCAAATGACCATGTTGGCCCTGTTGTGTCATATGGTGTTGTCACGGTGACATTGTTGTGGGTGTTTGCTACAGGCTGCCAGATCAGGATGAGGAAATGGACAAGGCCTTCCACAGGCAGCTCCCACAGCTTGAAGTAACCTCACAGTCAGAGGCACTCGTTCTTGTGGGCGACTTTAACTACCCTGACATCTGCTGGAGAAGTAACACAGCAAAGCACAAACAGTTCAGGAGATTCTTCGAAAGCATTGATGACAAACACCTCTCACAGGCAGTTGAGAATCCCACAAGGAATGGTGTACTGCTCAACCTGATAGTAACAGAGAAAGCCTTGTTAAAGGGTTGAAGGTCGGGGACAGCCTTGGCTGTAGTCACTATAAGATTGTAGAGTTCAGTACTGGGCGTGGAGGCAGCAGGGCAGCAAGTAAGTCTACAACTATGGACTTCAGGAGAACTAACTTTAGCTTGTTCCGAGATTTTCTTGGAAGACTCGTGTGGGAACAGGCCCTGAAAGGAAGAGGGGTCCAAGAGAGTTGGCTGATATTAAAGGATCACTTCCTTTAGGCTCAAGAATAATGCATTCATAATGAGCAAGAAATTGAGCAAAGGAGACAAGACACCTCTGTGGATGAATAAAGAACTCTGCCACTATCCAAGTATAAGCAGGAAATACATAGTAGATGGAAGCAGGTTCAGGCCACTTGAAATGAATATAGGGGGAAAGTAGAAATGAGACAAGGAAGGCCAAGGCCCATTTGGAATTAAATCTGGCCAAGGATGTCAAGGACAATGAGAAGGTCTTCTTCAAATACATCAATAACAAATGGAAAAAAAGGATAATGTGGGCCCATTACTAAATGGAGGAGAAACCCTGGTAACAGAGGACACAGAGAAGGCAGAGTTATTAAATGCCTTCTTTGCACTTGTCTTCACTGACAAGACCAGCCCTCAGGAATCTTCATCAAGGAAACTGGAGTAAAAGAATATTGGAGGAAAGACTTTCCCATGGTCAAGGAGTATTAGATCAGAGAACACTTGGGCAAACTTGACATCCCCAACCACATGGGCCCTGACAAGATGCATCCATGAGTGCTGAGAGAGCTGATGAACACCACGGCTGCTCATAATCATCCTGAATGGTGGAGAACAGGTGCCTGAGGACTGGAAGAAAAAAAATGCCACCCTGTTCTACAGAAAGGGCAAGAAGGATGACCCCGGGAATTACCAGCCAGTCAGTCTTACCCTACTACCCGGAAAGCTGATGGACTGCTGCATCCTGTAAGGCCATATCTATCCACACGGATGACAAGAAAGTGATCAGGAGTACCCAGCACGGAGTCATTAAAGGTAAATCATGCTTGACCGACACGATTGTCTTCTATGATGAAACAACTACCTGGACATATGAGATGAGAGCAGTGGATATTGTCTACCTTGACTTCAGCAAGGCTTTTGACATTTTCTCTCACAACATCCTCATAGGCAAACATAAAAAATGTGGACTGGATGAATGGACATTGATGTGGATTGAGAACTGGCTGAACAGCAGATTCCAGAGAGTTATAATCAGTGGCACAGGGACTAGTTGGAGGCCTGTCAGTAGTGTTGTCCTCCAAGGTTCAGTACTGAGCTCAATATTGTTTAACTTATTCATCAATGACTTGGATGAAGGGTCAGATGCCTCCTCAGCCAGTTCACTGATGACACAAGGAGGAATGGCAATACCCCAGGGTGCTGTGCAGTCCTTGGGATGGACCTCAATTTCTTGGTGAGATGGGCAGAGAAGGTCAAGAAAGGCAAAAGCAAGGTCCTGCTGTACCTAGGAAAGAATAACCCCAAGCACCAGCACAGGCTGGAGGATCACCTGCTGGAAAGCAGCTCTTTAGAGAAGGACCTGGGTGTCCTGGTGGACGACAAGCTGCCCATGAGCCAGCAATGCTCTTGTGGCCAAGAAGACCATTGGTATCCTGGGGTGCATTAGGTAGAGCAATGCCAGCTGGTGGAGGGAGACGATCTTGTCACTCTACTCAGGCCTAGTGAGGCACATCTGGCATGTTGTGTCCAGTTCTGGGCTTCTCAGTACAAGAGAGACATGGAACTACTGGAGTGGGTCCAATGAAGGGATACAAAGATGATTAGAGGACTGCAGCATCTCTTTTGTGAGGAAAGACTGAGGGAACTGGGCCTATTCAGCCTTGAGAAGAGATGGCTGAGGAGAGGCCTCATCAATATCTGTAAGCATCTGAAGGGAGAGTGTCAACAGGATGGAGCCAGGCCCTTTTCGGTAGTGCCAAGCAGTAGGAAAAGAGGTAATGAGCAGAAACTGATGCACAGGAAGTTCCACCTGGACATGAGGAAGAACTTCTTTACAGTGCAGGTGACTGCACTCTGAAACAGGTAGCCCTGGAGGTTGTGGAGCCTCCCTCACTGGAGATATGCAAGAACTGTCCGGACACAATCCTGTGCAATGTGCTCTAGGATGTCCCTGCTTGAGCAGGGAATTTGTACCACATGATCCATTGCAGTCCCTTCAAGCCTGACCAGTTCTGTGATTCTGTGACCCATCTTGACTTAGTCACCCATGTGACTTATCACACAATGTAGCTATAGGTTCCCCATAATAATTCCACCCTTGAGCCAAATAGCTGCAGACTGAGCTGTAGCTTCCAGCTGAAATACATCATGACTTTCTGAAAAAAAAAATAGTCTTCTCCAGCTCATGCAAAACTCATCATGAGCTTTAGTAGTCTCTCTAGCTGTTTAACTTAATCAACTGCAGTGCATTTCCAGTTTTGTCATAACTTGATTAGCCCAGGCCAATAAATTTTGCCATGTCTGGTGAAAGGACAATCATGGATTTTCTTCTCTAAACATGAGCTATGGAACTCAACCGCCCTCTCCTAACCTTTTTTCTCTAGAAGTTTGACTTTTAACAAATAAATTGTACAGCCTCCTTTTCTATCTTGTGAAAATACATACGAAGTTCATTAGATCAGTCTTGGACACCTAAAACAGAGATGGATCAAGAGTAAGAGGCTGTTGTAGGTCCTCCTCCACTAGCTCTGGAGAAAACTTGGGCAGCTGATTTGGAGTCCATCTTTCAGACCATTAGAACTATATGAAGTGAACAGTCAAAGTGGTCATAAGCCAGAGCCATCTATTTCTCTTTGAAAAGCTTTACTATCTGAATAGTCTCAACCTCCCACTATGTGCCTATTTTCTATATTATAGACAGTTCTTGTGAGTTTTCTCTGAATTATGTGTTGCCCTTGAATCCCACTATGAAAAACAATTTCTCAAACAACTCTAGCTTTCTTTCCCACAGCGAGTAAAAATAAGCACATGTTCTTGCTTTTACTGAGAAACATGAAATGACTGGCTGATAAGGGTTAATCTCTGTATTTTCCAGAGTTTGAAAGCTGATTCATAAATCACACTGATTCAGACAAAAGTGTCCAGTGAGGTACCTTCCAGAGTTCCCTCTGATTTATTTCCTTACAAATTAATTGTTTCAGATGCTTCTGTCTACCATACCTGTCTCATTGCTGTTAATGATCCCTGTAGACTACAGGGGCTTGCTCTCAATAACTCTGTTTGTATGAGGTTAACTTGAAAAATTCTGTTCTGAGTACTAAGTGGAAGTTTTGCCCTAAGCCAAGGAAAACTAAGAATAATGATTATTTTTTTCCTGGATAATATACTCTTGGCACAACAGTAAATTAAATTCAGTATTTCAGTTCCTTATATAGCTCAAAAAAATGCAATACCTTCAGTACAATTCCACCAGCTAAGCAATAGTTAGAGGGAAGGCTTCTTAGGATGTGACAGGAGTGACAACACAGTGTCATCTTGCTTTAGTCAGCACTGAAGTATGAGCATTTGCTTACTATGATGCTCTTAAAACTTGAGGATGCTAAAAATCCCACTGTTCTTTACATAAGAATAATCTTTTAAAAGACAATGATGAAATATGACCCTGGGAAATTAAACTTTCCATAGAAATTTTTCCTAATTAAAAAAATCTTCAATATACCATCCTAAGCCATTGTACATTGTTGGATATTAATGAAGAGTTGCTAGGTTCCTTCTCTGTAAGCAGCTACATTTCAGTGGTGATGTACTGTGTGTTTGAGATTAAGTAAAATATTTAAGAATTCTTCTGTGTTACTTGCTAGACTTTTGTTGTAGCAACATCAGTTTGTAGCAGCCATGAATCTTCTAGGGTTTGCTAATAAAGAACACATATATAAGAATGAAAAGAAGAGAGAAGTAAAATAAAGCTACTGCTTGTACAATGATGTTTTATTTTTTTTTATCTTTTCCCCAAGATTTTTTCCCTCTTTTTGGTGTTCTATTAAATGATTTTATTCTCTTAGCACCATATTATCTATGTGAAAACTTTGGTTATCTATATACAACTACACATTCACTTGTCCTGCCCCACCCTTATGAATATACCTGTTACTGTAACACAGGTATGTAGTGGTTCTATGTCTATTTGAATCATATGGAATTCTAACTCAATATCTGAATCTTTTTAGGATATTGTCATATTTATAAAAAAAAATATGAAGTATCTACAGTAAATATTGTAAACTGTGAATGTCCAATTTAATACTGAAGGATTTTTATTTCCAATTACCGCTACGTTAATTTCCAATAGATGTGATCTATTAAGAAGAAGAAACCTTTGGAAGGTGAATTTCATGGATTCATTCTGGGAAGGTTCACACTTTAATAGATGTATTATCATTTGATATTGTACTCTGCAAGAAATTCTAGTGACTGCATTAGGAATATTCATGATACAAAATAAAAACATCACAGTTGTTAAAATATGTCCCTAATTTGGTATGCTCAAATAAATAAGGAGAATGAATTATAAATCCTTTGATTTTGCAAGTATCAAAAAATAAATATGAGGACGAACAAGTTTGTCCGAGACCTAGTTTTTAGATCTGCATCAAATTCTACTCACATCAGTAAGTTCTTTTCAGGGAAAGTAAATGTTTCACAAACTGCTCAAACACTAGTTAATAAGTTATTTGAGAATCAATCTGTATTTATTGAGATTCTGACTGTCAATATACATTTTAGGTTATTTGTACATTTAACTACACTGCATTTCTTTGTGGGTTTATCATTTAATATTAAAATGTAGCATGGTAAAATGCTCTATCTGAAAAAACAAACAGATTGGAAACAGAAAAATGCAATGGCTCTAGAAAGCTCATTTGACATTTATGAGGGGTTTGAATTTGAATATCTGAATTTGCCAGTCCATAAAGGAAGAAAGTAGGAGGCTGCAAGTGAAGAAGTTTCCTGTGGTTCTTCCTTTGTAATGAGCCACAGAGGAAGGAACTCTGTACTCCAGCAGGCTTTGTAGAGCTGTTCAGTCTATGCTTACATCAAGACTGCTGGCAGGATCATGACGCAGTTTGGGAAAGATTTCTGGGCATTAATTTGCCTTGTTCTCCCATTTGTTTACACATCAGCAGCATAAGGACCCTGTCCACTGACCTGAAGTTTCAATAAAACACAGAGGGTTTGGTACACTGTATGTTCAAATAAATTGCAAGTTCTTTTCTAACTGGATGCAGAGTTTGACAGTCTCTTTCAGTACTTGCTGCTGGAGGTAACTATATATAATGCATCCGAGCCAGTTTTGCACAAAACAGGGGTTTTCCATTTGCATAGTGTGGATCACATCCAAACGGAGACACTTTTTTTAAATTTCAAATACTATGGGACAAATAACAATTCTACAACAGTATTTATTTACAAGAAGTTTTGATATCTTTTCATTAAAATAGTATAAACCTAGGCAATAACACTTAGGATGAGGCAATCGAGCAGACAGTTTCCTACAGAATACTGAAGTGCTGACTACAGTGTGAATTGTTCATGGTCTGTGGACGGTGAATCATTGCATCCTTCATAAAAATAGAACTTGGAAACCTCTATATCTGAATACAAATGGTACACGCAAATAAGGACTGTATGTAGGGGCAGAAGGATACAGAGCAACTTTCAGAAAGAATGAGTTCAGCAAAGTTTTGTGACTCAGGGTGCTGTTTTATTCCAGAGCATGTGTATGCTTCTATGACAGTCTTTTTTTGAAAGACATGAAAATAGACTTTTAGCCATTTGGATACTAAGAGCTGTCTTGAGGTAGAAAACTGGAAGAATAAATCCACTTATTTGAGCTAGGGAAACAGCTTAAGGGAGGAGTTAGGCAACTGGAAATGGCAGGTTTGAAGAGGAAGAAGATTGTCTCCATGGGATTGTCAAGCTTGAACTAAATACTGAAATTAGTAAATATGAAAGCATTAGTTTGCCATGTCGTGTCTCTTTGGCTCTACTCCAGAAAAAGAAAAAAAAACCCAAAAACCTAGAGATAGGTTGTCTTTGTCACATCTTAGTTCTTAGTTGCAAAGTTCAAAAAAAATCAGACAATGTTGGTTCTTAGCCAGCATGAAGAGTGGGGATGGATCTGTGATGGCATAATGTTGCTTTTGACTGCAATGGTATTTATTAAACGGTTCCTCAGGTTGGTTTAACTTTTTCTAAGAGACAAACTGGCCTAGTAGAAGATTAAAGGAAGTTGTTACAGTTCATGACTGAGGATGATGGGTTTTTTTGATAGGAAATTAAAACGTGAGTATCAGAGTTTTGAATTTGGAGCAAATCCAAGTTCAGTGAAGTAATATCTGGAAGGCTGCTGAACTTTACACAGTGTATTAATTCAAAGGAAACCACTAGCAGCCTAAGTCTGGAATAGGTGTTTTTAACTTAAATGAATTTGTTTAATTAAATAATGATGAGGCTAAAACAATAGAGCTGAGGGGAAATTACTTGATTAAGGAGGTCAGTATAGCAGTGGCAAAGACAAAGCAGAACACAGATGGTTTTTTAGGGATTATCGAGTGAGCAATTGCTGATATAGAAGATAGATACAAGAAATGAGAAGAGAATTTAATAGTAGTCATACTGTTTTTCTATGGCCTTGAACTGTCTTGTCCTAAGCATACAAAATTTGGCATAGATTTTTAACAGCACTCACAGGTACCTGTTAACTCATAGGTACCTGTTATGGATCTTAATGCAATAATTAAATCTATGTTTCTACTGCATCTATTAAAATGTTTATAGTTTTAAAATTTTGCATAATTATCTCTCTCCCATCAGAAAAAATTTCTAGATGACCAAGTGCTGTCACAGATAGTGACAGCAGTTCTGATCCACTAGTTGTTGAAATGAATCAAGACTACCTGGAAATCGAGAAGTATCATGGGTAATTTTAGCAGTTTTCATAAAGCTCTATAAGAAAGACAGAACTCTTCTGTTAAAGGAGCAATGCAGATGAGAACAGCACTATAGGAAAATGTACTATTGGCAGTATTGGATATTTTAAAAGTACTACATTCAAATTGGTAATTTGCTAAAGGAGTTTACACATCAAGCCACCTAGTTTTCACAGAATACCTCAAAACAACTTTTCAACAAGCTGAGAAGTAAAATCAGCCTCTTATCATATGATGTGGGGGTAGAAAATCACAAGCTTGAAAAAGCAGAGCAGAGCAGAGCTGCTGTGCAATTAACCATTTCCTCATTTATATTTTGTGTGTTCATCTGAATAATGACTGACTGTAAATTCCACTACTTCCCATGGAAAACTAATGCTAAATTTAATCCATGTCATGTTTGTTCCTGGCTTCTGTCACATTTACCAGTTTCTGAGATATTTATCTGTGCTTTAGGAGAATCACTCACTTTCACAAAAAGTATATTTTTGAAAATAAGCCTTAAGAACCTTCCAAAATGGGGTAGAAAAGAAATGGAAATCAGAACTAAGAAAGGGCATGTGCTGGAGAAAAGAGGCAGTTCTCTGAGAGACTGTAAATTTCCCTTAATTGTAGCAACATTTAGATTCATGTTGGTAATCCACATGGCTGCTAAAACATAGATTCATTTTACAAGTAATTTGTAGGACTTGCAAATAAAAAATCAGTGATGTAAAAGGGTTGTGTGGGTACATATGACCTGAATTAGCCAGATGGGTTTCAAATCTTCTGATCCTGGAGGTGAGCAGTGTAGAATCAGTGGATAAAAGCAATGTCATCCCAAATATCATCTCTTTTGGGTCTGTTGAAATAGTAGCAGGGATGTGATGTATTGGTGATGATTTTCCACATATTTAGTATTAAACAAGTTGATAAATAAACATGCCACAAGTGTTTGTTCCCATGTTCCTTTTTGGGGGACAGTGAGGGAAGCTTGTCTTTGTAACATGTGCATGATTCATATTTTAGGAGTATTCACCATGCCCAAGATCTCACTTACCTCCTCTGAATACAACTGGCACTCTAGGGTTTTGAACTGTAAGTCAAAATCTTATGAAAAGAAGTTAAAATGACTTTTTGACTTCTGAGAGGTAGCAAAGAGTGTCAAATGGCTGTACTGTGATATCTTCAGAAGATAACTGATCACCTGTGACCAGAGCAGACCCTTTCTGGGGATTGTTTTCTCTCTCCTGGTCTTCTCATCTATTTTTGTCCTGTGCCCACAAACACTAGAGGCTGTGAAAAGCTGGTGTCAGCTGTCTTTAGGAAAATATGTGGATTTCATACTTGATTCACAAATATCTATGCTGCACCACTGATGCTGTTAATTTACAAAGATGGATAATACTGAGGACTGTTGGTGTAGCTACTGATTATATGCATCTGGAGACTAAGAAATCATCTGCACCTGATGGGCAGAAGCATTTTGCATTTCCACCAGTGTGACCCAATCTTGAATATATGACATTTTTGTTTTAGGCTCACTGTGCTGATTGATGCATCTGAAAACAGCAACAGCTGTCAAAAGCCAGCAAGAAATCTCCCAGCACCTTCAAAAGCAAAAAGAGCTACAGGTGCTGAACTACCACATAGCATCCGCCCAATTCAGGGTTAAGCAACACTCAAAAATAGGCAACTAGTCCTTGCCCTTTTCATATTGGGTGCAGAGAGTTTTGTCTCCTAATCTCTTAAGTTAGTTCTTATCAGCATCTCCTTTCAATGAATAAAAACCAAACCACAGACAGATATGTATCAGACATACTGAAATGGACAGATGAAAATATATCATTTCTAGCTACCCATATATCAGCACCTTTGTCTTCTGAGAAACAGAGAAGAAAAATTTAAAAAAACCCAACAACTCAATGCATTTTAACTCTGCCAATCCTAGGATTATTCTTTCTGCCTTGCAGGGTAAACACATAAAAGCAATGAACAGAGCGGGAGCACTCCCAGCAAAAGAGGATTTACAAATCCTCAAACAATATTGAATATGAGTGGGCAATGACAAAATGTTCACATTCTGCATCAAATCTAACTAGTTTGCTATGACATATTTTTGCTATAAACTGTGAACTGGAGTTTCTCTGTGGAAAAATAAGCCAAGTGAAATGACAATTGCTTTTTCAGGTATAGGGTTAGGATAGGATTTGCAGGTTCCCAATTTTGTTCTTTTAGTTGGAAAAAGTCCATTTCTGTAATGGAATCTTAATTTACTCAGAGAATTAGTTGCATCTATTCTGGACATACATTCAGTGTAATAAAGGCTTTAGTCTTTTCCATTGTTGAAACAGAGTAATTCTGCCTGTCTCAGCTACAGGTTTTGAGACTTAAACTGTAAGTATATGAAAGTGTGTGTATTCCACAGTGGTAGGTACTAGTTCAGAAATGATGTATTTTATGATCTTTAGGCAGAAGTATCTTCAGAAAAGTTTTTTTCATTTGTTTCTTTGTTTGTTTGTTTTGTTTTGTTTTTTGGTTTTTGTTTGCTAAAAGTAGATGTTGCTGTTTGTGCTGACAATAAACTAATAAACAATCATAGCAGTGCAAAGCTTTCAAGATTGACTAGGGCAGCAGGTTTATGACTTCAAAATGGAAAGCATAGCCATTTTATTTATAAATCACACAAATCTATAGATCACTGTTTATAAATCACAATCAAGACTTTTCTGTGGAATTTACTGTTTTGTAGTAATCATGCAGAAAAATAATGACTGTTCAAACATGCAGTTATTGTTATGACATACTACCATGTCAATTGTCAGTCTGATACATTTAAGAGATTTTTGTTAAGATAAATTTGAAACTCAAGAGGTGATTTTGAACATGGATTTATCAACATGATAGATCAGACAGAAATTTAATCCTTTGCTTATGTCAGTTTCTTAGAAGTCAGCACGTATTTAGGCCCCAAGATAGGAAAGGCAGTTGAGCAGATAGTCCCTTAGATCCCTTTGGTTTAGTGCTGGAGCACTTGCCCTGTGAGGAGAGTCTGCAGGAGCTGGGCTTATTTAGCCTGGAGAAGAGATGGCTTGGATGGGGGCTCACCAGTGCCAGCAGCCCTCAACACCTACAGGGAAGGGTCTGAGGAGCTGGAGACAGGCTCTTCACAACAGTGTGTGGTGAGAGGAGATGAATCTACTGGCAGAAGTTGGAAGAGGAAAGGTTAAGACCAGGTTTAAGAGACCCTTTTTACCATGGGACAGCTGGGCAGGGATGAAAATTGCCCAGGGAGGCTGTGCTGGCTTCAGGCTTGAAAGTTTCCAAGTCCTGACAGGGCACAACCTTGAGCTGCCTGGTCTGAGCTCAGAGCTGGTCTTGCTTAAATAGGAGGTTGTGCTGGAGACCTCCTGACCTCTCTTCCCACCTAGGTTTTCTTATGATCCTGTGCTGACAATTGTCAGAAGGAGACTGCCCACCCATATAGATGTGCATGGCAATGATCCAAACCCCCACACAGCCAAATCCTGTATCCCACTGCTACTAAGGGGGCCCAGTGAGATTCCAACATCACCTAGGTCAAAGCAAAATTTCCAATGGTTTTGTCAGGATGCCACCCATTGTATTTTGTCCTTAAATATACTGAAAGAATACTGAAGTTTATACACCAGCTTCAGAGATGTCATGTTATACCATGGGTGTCCAGCCCTGTGCTGACCTGGGAGCCTGGACCTGCTGTAATCTAACCTCAGCTCTTAGCTAAGTATCAAAACTTAGATGGACTGACACCAGGCATGAGAGTTAAAACAACACTGAATATTTGAGTGGTTTATTTTGTTTATTTGGTTGGTTGTTGTTGTGGTTTTTTGGTGGGTTTTTTTGTATGTACCTAATTCAAGGTTGGGCCCAGCTTGCTTTCTGTAGGAAGTAAATACCTATGACTGATACTCAGTTTCAAAGGTATGCATATGTAATATGTGCATACCTACATTTGCCTAAAGTGTGTAGCTGCCAGACAGTGAATACAACTAATGTAATTTTACCCGATGACACACAGTTAGATATGCTATTGGGTCCATGAAAAACTCCAGTCAGTGTTTGTGCAGACTAAATTCATAGCTTATTGCATTTCTGTTGGCATCCAATACTTACATATATATGAGACTTGGATGCGTGTTTCAAATCTCCTCTGCTTCTCACTTAGAGAAAGTTAAAGTGCATTTGAGATCCAAATACTGACATTATTTAAACTACCTAATAGATTAAAACATTAAATGAAACACTTCTGTGTTTGTCATCCAGCCCATTCCCTGATGCTGGTATATACCGGACTCAGTCACCTCCTACACTTCTGTGTTCTTCAGGAATGTTAATTAAAAGGAAAAGGTAAATTGCTGTAAACATGTTGAGAATGGATTGGCATTTTAACCTTTGGAGTATTGCTCTGGGTAAGAGCTTCTTTCTTAAGTTCTCACCTCAGCTTAATCAGTTCCCTTAGTCCAATAAGAGATGTGTGTATTTTGGTACCCTGTTTTCAGTTACGTTATTTGATTTAAACATTACACCAAAATGACTGACATACAGATTTACCCTTTAAAAAAATCCGTCGCAGTGATGAAAAACATTTATTACATTCATAGTATTATGTTATGGATGGAAAGAACTTCAACAAATTTTACACTGACTAGGCAAAAATCTATGGCCTGAGGAGGGCTATAGAAATATTTGGGGTACATAGTTGAGAAAACCTAATTTTGACATCATGCAGTGCAAAAATTATTACTTTCTGGAGGTTCAAGAGGATCTCTCTTCTGTATTATCTTAGACATGAAGCTTTATTTAACTTTAAGTGTAATGAGAGCTTTCAGTACCAACACTGCCTTTTAAGGAGGTAAAACCTTATTTTGGCAGGCAGTGATGAACATGAATTCAAAATATACCGCAGTAGAATTAAAAAAACCCAACAACAAATGAAACACAAACCCACGAAAATACATCTACTTCTAAAGATGTCTCCATAATTAAAGTTAATTTTACTTTCTGGTCTCTATATTGCTATAACTGTATCTTTAGTCCCACACCCCAGTTTTCAGTTCTTGCTTGCCCTTTTTTCTGCCAACAGATTTTCAAGGAAAATTGCAGGACTGGCGTCCTTGAAGCTCCTCATGAATAAAGACCAATTCCTGCCTAGAAAAGATATGTCTGTCTAAACAGCTTTCCAGTGGTGAGGGTTTGGCTTGCTTCATCTGCATTTTTGGCTCAGATCTACTTTCACTTTTATCCACAGGGCACTCCCATAAACACAGTAAAAGGAGGGGAATGTATTTGCAATTCTTTCGCTACTCCTCAGAAAGTTCACCAAGATGCTATCAGAGGTTAAAAATAAATGAAAGCATATAACCAGCTGCAGAAGCATACATTTGTTATGATTTTAAACATTATGATGTATGGATTTTCTCGGAGCATTAGTGTTTCTCCTACACACAGGGGCAGGGTATCAGTATTTGAATTCACTCCTATTTCTTGTCAAAGGTTGAAGGCATTGCCGATGTGGGTGAAAACTGAAATGTACTTAAGAGGATCTGAAATTACTCACTGGTTCCAATGGTATTTGAATTTGGGCCCTAGTATCTGGACTTACAGAGAATTTTCAGAAGTAATTGTAATGATTATCCTATTACCACTTCAGGCAGAAAGCTGGCATCTGCCTAGCCAGAGTGTTTCAACTTCTTCCATAACAAATGACAATGGGACATTCATTCTGAAGGTCTGCAACATACTGGTCTTTAACAATTAAGTCCAAGTCTATACATGTATAGGCACTTCAAAGCTAATACTGTGCAACTCAGCAGCGAGTCCCGGGTAGGGTGCTGAAAGGGATGAAGAGCCTGAGTGGGATGGAAGAAAGGGACAGTCCTCAGTCCCAGGTCTATCAAACGCAGGCAGCCCCATCATGGCATGGAGCCAAGGTTACCGTAATCACCTGTCATTGCACAACTTCTGCATGAGTGTAAACTTGAGCCTGAGAAATGTAAACTTCATCACCATAATGACTAAGCAAAGAGGAAGCACTCCCTGCTAAATGTGGGGCTCAGATAAATATATGCATTGCCTCGACTGCTGGAACAGGACATAAATGGCAGCATTACCAACTAAAAATTTTCAAAAAAATTTGTGAAATATCTTTATGCTGTTTCCTTTAGAGGAAATCTTTATTTTACCTTTTTTTGCTTGGTTTTTTTTGTTTGTTTTTTGTTTGTTTGGTTTGGTTTGGATTTTTTTGTTTGTTTGTTTGTTTGGTTTTTTGGTTTTTTTTTTTTACAATTGCAGACTGCAGAGGTATATACTTGTAGTTTGTTCCTCTGGCCAAGATTTCACACTTTTTCCATTAAAAAATCTGCAATCATCCTCCTTTACAGGCGTCACGGTTTATTTCCAATAGAAACCCATTTTGTTCTGAGAGACAGGACAGCTCAGTCACAGTACCATCACAGAGAAACCTGACCAGGGGAAAATGTCAGCTTGTCTGACATTTGGCAACTACTGTTCCTCTGTGGGCTGTGGTAGAGATGTGGCCAGTACAGTGATTTCATACTTTTTCAGGTCAGGAGGGTTAGGTTGCAACTCAAATCTAAAGCAATGAAGTAAATATTTACAAATTCCTACTTTGCTGATGTTTAATTTGAGTGGGAAGATGGTGAGTATACCCAGAACATGTGCTGCTTGTCATGCTCTGGCTTCAGTGCTTGGCTATAATACTCATGAATCACAGGCAGTGGCAAAATGTGTCTCAGTGAACAAGATAACTTTTAATAATTAGTCTCCTTTTTAAGGACTTTGATCAACTGAAGTCAGGAGGATTAGCTGCAGGAGATTAATAGGAAGGAAAAAATATTTAGAGAAATATTAGAATAAATGTATCTTTTTTCAGTGCTATATAACGGTATGAGGCATTTGTCATCAAAGTTAAACAGGTCATAGGCAGAGGACGGAAGCAATCCTGCCTGTACTTGCCATTTATTACCACACTGATGAGGGAAAAGGCAAAGAACTGAGTTTTTTCTCCCAGTGTCTGTTGGAAAAGGTCCTCTTCATGTTTTTCTTGGTTATTTTTAATGGTACAGTTTTTTAAAAGCACTAATTAACACAGTGGTACAAAGCAAAGTAATAGCTTTATATTCCTGAAACTTCCATTCACAAAACCAATAGCATAAGTAGTTCAAAAGCAATCTACAGTGAAGTCGTAGTTGCGTCAGCAAGAAAGGAGCAAAATACTATTCCATGGAAAAACGTGGGGGACTACCATAGTTTCAAACAGCCTATTTTCTGCCACAGTTCCCATGAAGATGTATAATAAGCCAGATAACCTGCAATGCTCCGGATTCAGCTGTGTCTCTTTTTGGTCGTAAAAGGTGGACATTTAATGGCTGATTACCACTGTCCTCTGCAAACCAAAAGCAGTGACTAGGAATCTCTGCTAAAGAATCCTCATCATTAGAATGAAAATTGACTTGAAATTTAGACTTTTATGCTGGCCCACCTCAGTGTGGATCTGAGTCCAGACTGACATGCAAAAATAGACAAGTGTTTTGAAAGAATGTGGGTTTAGTGATCAATATCTAGATCTTGAATTCATGCCACTTCACTTTGCTTACAATTCCAAGGAAAAAGGAAACCAACCAAAGCTCCAGTCATACCAAATGCTAGTCATTCTCCAGGGACACCCATGACTTCTGGCCAGATACTGAATTTGCAGATGTGATTTTTTATTGCTCCATTTGGGAGCCTGTAGGAGTAGACTGTTGTCTTAGTTTTATCTCAGAGTCAGATAAACTGTGCTGTCTTCTTAATTGCTTTTTAGTGATTCTAACTTTTGTGTATACCCAGAGCTTGATGAACACACAACAACACATCCTAGGCTTTCCTTCACCATGTTGACAGAGTAAAACAATTTATTTCTATAACCCAGAGTTTTTCTCAAGAGTAAATACTCTGTTTGTACTGGGATAAACACAAAAGTAAACTCAAGCAAAACTGAATTTTAACAGAAATGATGCAATGTAACTATATCGATACATTAGTGCTATTTAGCCCTAGTCTCATTAAAAAGTTAAATACGTTATGAATATGGGAAGAAAACTATTTTTTCTCATGTAGACATTAAATTATTCCAACAGATCCAAAAAGATTGTAGTCTTTGCATTGTAGAAAAGTGGCAAAGAGATTGGAGAACAGTATGTACATGCAAAGTCTCCAAAGTGTCACACAAATATCTTACAGAGACTGCCTTCTGGTATCACTATCCCTTGGGGCACCTTGCATATTCAAAGCACTGGTTGGGATATTGAGAGGGGTTTTCCACTTCCTGTGATTTGTGTGCATATTTTTCTTCATTGACCTTCTCTTTTACGTTCCAGAGAGACCAGAACTGCGGTCAGAAAGGCTTGAGGCACAGCAGTTCTGTACAATAAGAAATGAGATGGTTCAGTTTATAAGAAGGGAGTTATCTTTGTTGGTAGAAACTACCAGTGGAATGGAAAAAATAAAGGTCCACCCTGACCTAGAGAAGAATGTGGGATTTTGTCACCATCAAAAACACAAGACAATATGTAGGGCAGAGCCATGATTTGTACTAGCAGAGATTGAACGGGGGAGTTATAAGAATTGCTATGTGTATCAATACAGGGCACTTCCTTGCTGCCCTCCAGTGTTAAAAAAGTCCCTGACATACTCACTGGCACACTCAGCTCACCCAGCAAGGATGACCTTAGCAGACAGATGACTATCCTTTCATCACATCCTAGTACAGAGGGGCTTGCTTTTTGTTTAGCAGTCTTCCTGCCACACTGTCCATGTCTGTGTTCCTATCCATAGTATCAAAAAATAGTCATTATAATCACCACCATTTTGCTATTTGCTTTCTACTTTCTGCTGTTCTTCTCCTACTCTTACTTTTTGGTTCTTCTTCATGCATATCAAAACCAAACAGTGCACAAGTACTGACAGAGACAGCAAAACTTTATTGAATACTTTATGAGCAAAGGAGAGACCCTGAGGCTTGTCAGTGGCCACTCTAACATGCAGTCCTGTACACATCAACTGCTGTATAGGCCTGTAGGTGACCTACTGTGATGGAATCAGGGGAGGTTATATGGTTCTTCTAATACAATATGCACAAGTCCAGGAATACATCTATATGTGCATGGGGAAATTTAAGTTGGATATAAGAAAAAAATTCTTTACAGAGAGAGTAATCAGGCATTGGAATGGTCTGCCCAGAGGTGGTGGATTCACCATCCCTGGAGGTTTTTAAACTGGGATTGGATGTGGCACTGAGTGCCATGATCTAGTAAATAGACTGGAGTTGGGCCAAGAGTTGGACTTGATGATCTCGAAGGTCTTTTCCAACCCAATCTATGATGCTATAGGAGGTCTGAGATCAGGCTAGGAACTGAAAAATGGGGTGGACTATAAGGACCAATAGGTAACCTGGGCTTACTTTCAGACAGAGTTTTCTTAATCAGTTCTGTGGATATAATTGCCCTGCCATAGGTACAAACTGTAGCTGCCTCTTCACCTAAAAAAATAAATTCTCTTTTTTGTGAAGCATTGAGTTACCTTTTAACTATAACCAGAGTTTAGCTACATTCTGGATGTGTGAACAGGAATATGTACCTACTTTAGTCTCAAACTGAACTTCTTATGCACTAGTTCTCTGAATACACGACAGAGGAAATTCAAACCTCTGAAAGTTACAGCACAAAATCCCATAGACATGTGAGTAAGATTATTATTGGTTTACCCCTAAACAGGATTACAAAGAGAATTCAGAACAAAGCAAGTAAAATTAATGACCTTCTAAGAGTATAAAGAACAAAAGTAACCTTGCTTAAAATCACTGGCACTCAAATAGTTAATGAATGCCAGGGTCTAACAATACCTGACTGTTCGTTTGATATACACCTACATTGCTCTGAGAGAATTTGCAAACAGTATGACAGAATGGAGGATTGCCTACTCCTGAAGTGCTCTGTTATAAATGAAGTTACAGCCATTCTACACTGTATTTCAGGATATGAAGAGGGGAATACCATGTGCAAGTGAAACTGTAGGCTTGTTTGAGTGAGCAGCATGTAATTGTCCAGACTGGAAAGTGGCCAGTGCATTAAAGCTGACACTAACACTAACCTTGCAGCATTCAGAACCCAGCATATTTGAAAACTCTTTGATGCAGTTCATTTTCAAGGTTCAGCATTCAAAAGGAATGTATTCTCTATTACATTGTGATAGCAGCATATCTTCCTCCTTGTTATAGTCATGCAATCTATTTTTGCTGACTAGCTCTGATACCTTAATTTTTCTCTGTTAGGGAAGTGGAAGAATACAAACAATAGCTTATTCCTTCCCTTCCAGTAGCCTGGATATGTTTAACTGGCAGTGGAATATTACTCCCCAGAGTCTTCTCTCAATTCCAGAGAGCACAAGTCTTAAAAAAAATGGTGAGAGTCATGCACGTCATGATGAAGATCATGAATGTCAGGATAAGGGTCATGCACATCATGAGCACTTCACAAAGATCGTCTCTACTGAGTCTCAGCACATACAAAATATGTCTGAAATCACAACTATTAGCATGTTTGCCCAACTTTGCTTATTTTTAATTTATCTGATAAGCTGCCATCAAAAGCAGTGTTCTCCCTTTCCACATTCCTCAGACAACATAAAAAAAGAAGGAAACTGAACAAGCCACTACATGCAATAACTGGGAGGGAGAAGTCATTTGGTTTGTTCTGGTGTGGGAGCAGGAGCCAGTTCAGCTGCAGGGTTTAGAGTTATAGAATCATAGAATCATTGAGGTTGGAAGAGACCATTAAGATCATCAAGCCCAACAGTGTTTGTTTTGGAATTATATGAAATGGGTGGTAAGCACAGAGATTCATTGAGGCAAAGGTTGGTACCTACAAGGAAACGTCTATTGAGGCTTGTTGGCAAAATTCAGTTCACAGGAACAAAAGCTTTTATGAAGGATGACTTATGATCTCTGCCACCTGAGATTCAGGCAGGGTGCCTAGTTCAGTGGAAATACCACGATCCCAGATACTACATCAGCTTTTGAAACTGGAACCAAACAATGGGACTTTTAATAATCAAAATATTTCTTTTGGGAGCTACTTAGTTTCTCACCTATGCATTATTCCATAGTGGCAAGGGTTTAGACCATGACAATTACATTTTGAAGAGTAAGAGAACAAATTTATGCAGTTGTGTATTTGAGAGGAGAGAGTGAGCTGTTGTTGGTTGGCTTGAAGTCAGAGGAGCCAGCACCTAAATAGAAAGCAAAATTACAAAAACCCCAGATCTAGCAATAGAGAGGAACATGGACTCCATTGATGTTCCAAGCACATTTCTAAAGCAGGTAGAATATACTAATGCTTCATGATTTAAATCTCTGGCACAGAATGACAACAGGTTCTGTTGTTCGTAGTTAGCTAATTCTGATGGAGACCCCATGAGTTTGTGTCAGGAAAAGTGTAAAGCTTCAATTGTTTTTACAGAACTGGCTCCTCAGAATAGTATTTTTTTTTCCATTACGAATTTTCCTGAGCTTTTTCACAAAGTCGTGCTTTGGACACTTTTTTCCATGCATCACTGAAATTGTTGTCATCTTTATTGGGCTCAATCAAACAACAGAATAATTTTGTATTTCATAAATACTAGCAAAGAGGCTCACTAGGCAGTGCCAGAATGTTTTTGAAGACTGTCCCAGAGCTGTCTGCAGAAATTTATTTAACTAACTACTCCATTACTGCGATTTTGTCTTGCCTTGTTTAATGATATCGGCATTGACTTCAAGACTGATTATTGAACAACAAAGATTTTATCACCTTTGCTTCTTCTGAAGGATCCTCTGAGAACTCATATCCTCGTGTTTCTACTGCCAAAGCATTTTTGTACTATCTCCTTCTATGACTGAGGCCTTTGTGAAAAAAAATGAGTTAATGTTATACTCACACTTAGTGATAGCAACTGCTCATATTTTCTACATCTGTACACTCTGTTCACCTCTATGTTGTTGCTCTATTAAACTGTCCTAGTTCAGCAGGTGGGACTAGTTGTCACTGTGTGGGGGTGACCAAAGCTATGTATTCTACCCTATCTATTCATTCCCAAGGTCAATGGCCCATTTGCAGCAGCTTCCCAGGGAGTCGTTAGCACCTCCACTCCCAGCCTGAGGAGGCGTAGCTGCTAATGGGCCATCAACAGTTCAAAAATAGCCCATGACTCACAGAGTTAATCACCCATTGTGTGAGTCTCCGCCCTGGGGGAGGGACTGGGTGCTCCCTGAGGGTACATAAGGGGTGGGTAAGAAGACCTGTAATCTCTCATGGGATCCAGACGAGCAGCAGGACCTTGACAGGAAGAGACCACCACTCTTGACCAGACCACAGCCATCACCTGCACCAACAGGTTTTTCTCTTCCTTTTGCTTTGAACTTGGGGGAACCACACGGGTCTCAGCACAAGGGCTAACAAACCCCTTTGGGTTTGTACCCCGGGGCACTGGGTTATACTGCTGGGCTTTGGGAGTTGAAAGCAATTTCCTTCTGTGTCAGTGTATTTACTGTATTATTATTATTAAATTGTAGCTCTGACTTATAATTTCTCTCGTGTTGAGCTCATTTCTCCTGCTGGTTTACCTCTAAACCAGCACATAAACCAACTGTTTGGAAAGCTGAAAAAGAAGGAAGTGTTGGGTGAACTCCTGCAGCAGTAATTTGACCTAAATATCTAGAGATTTCTGCTCAAAGGCATATTTGTAACAGCATAATGATGAGAATATAAATGAATATAGCTGCTTAGCATTAGCCAGTGGAGTAGCTCATTGATCCCAGCACTGTTAAAACTAGTTTTGGTTTGTTCCTTTCAAAGATTCAGTCTTAGCTTTATGAATTTCTCTACAGGTAGATAAACATAGTAAGTATACTCATGACATTTAAGTTAGTGTCAGGATCTGGCTTTTGAGACTAAAAGGTTCAAATTTCTATAATATCCATGGGGTTTAAAGCTTGCTGTACTAGGAAATAATTTTTTGTCTTGTTCAACAGCAAAAAGCACTCATAAACTCTAAAAGAAGTACTCAAAATGAATTTATTATTTAGATATTATTAATTTAATAAAATATTAATACGCATTTAGATTATTATAAAAATTAACACTATAAAATAACATTTGATACATCCCTTTGAGTGGCCACAAGAGAACCATAAAATAAAACAGATGGCAGGGGCTATATAAAATGAATGGCAATAAAAATGGTATTAAGTACTTTGCTAGTGAGACAATAGTTTTGATTAACATCAGCAGGAATTACAGAGATAATGGGAAGGTCTACAGAGCTCTGAAATGGATTTTGGTGTTCCAGTCTGAAATAATCTACTGTGACAGCAAAAGATCTCACACTATTTAGTCATATCAGCTTTCTACATTGATTTCAGCTAGTGTGTTTTCCTCTATGAAGGGCACAGGTCTTGATAAAAAACAGAATATGAAAATTCAAAGCTTATTGAGAATTACTTTTTGGCATTTCCTTTTTTTTTGGTTCTGATACTGACAGTTAATAACAATAGCATAATATAGGAGACTTGTACTTATTTAGCAACAAGTAAGTATCTTTGAAAAGAGATAAAAGGTCTTTGTAGACTATTACAAAGAAAAGTAAAGATTAAAAGGTGAATAATTTGGTGAAAATGCAGTGAACATTGCAAAGCATACAAATGGTGGTGCAGTATACAATTTTATTTTGTAAATGGAATTTCTCTTCTTGTAACCCACCATCTGTCTATCAAAATGACTCTAATTTCTAATGGACCTTAAAGCAGGGTGACCTCCTTAGCAGTAAGGAACATATGGGCAGCATGACACACTTTCTCAGATGTCAGAACAGGCTTTGCTTACCAGGGTAGATTTCAGCTATGCCTGGGTATGAAGTGGAACAGTTACACACCGGGAACATATTTTAGAGGCAGACTTACTAATTCAGTCATCATAATTATGAGCAAAGTATTTACAAATAAATTAAGGTCAGAAGTATGAAAGAAGTGAACTCCTGGTGAATTAATTTTCCTAAGTACTGAGTAGGATTCAGAGTTCTCAAGGTCAAAATATGAGCCGTATGTCTGAAGTGTTGTGCCTTTTGCTTGTTTACCTCATAACAAAAAGTGAACTATAACCTCTCCCTTCTATGCTTTTACCTTCTTTCCTTTACATGAGGACAATAGGAATTATAACCCTAAAAACTATATAAAGAAAATAGCAGAGGGTAAACTTTATCCTTTATCTACAGCTGTTGAACTCATTAGTTCCACGAGACTAGAGAGATCCAGCAGAACAAAGAATTTGACTCAGGGGATTTAACTGAAGGGTCTAAGAAGGCCTGATTTAGCTCTCAGAGAAATCAATGTGAGATTTCAGAGAAACTGAATCAGATCCAACAGTCAGAGAATTCTGAGTTAAAGCTGAAATTCATCCCATTTAGTCTTATGTGCTATTTCTGCTACCTCTCCAGTTATAAACTGCCAGAGTAATGAGAAATTACAATACAAAGCTTGGATTAATATTGCTTGATCTGTGTTTTCCCACAACTATTCCTGCATGCCCTGTTATTCAAAAATGAAATAAATACATACAGTGTCCTGTATACACAATTCTTTATTATAAATATAAGCCAGTACCTCATGGGGACAGTAGAGATAAGGGGAAATGCATTTTTATTTTAAAATATGATTTTAATATGCAAATAATTTTATTGAAAATAATTATTATTCTAAGTTGAAAGAATAATATGCTAATGTCAAAAATATGGCTGAAAGTCCTTCATTGAGTTTATGGATGTTGATTTCAATGAAACTATTTGGAAAGCAGTGGTTTCTAAAGACAAATATCTGACAAAGACTTTTAGTTCTTTTTCAGTTACCAAATTTCAGTTACTCCAAATGAAGAAAGCTCACGGCATACAAAAGTTATACCAATAAACTTTACAAATATTGCAGTATTAATTCTATACTTTGGGTATGCAATTCCTCTCTCAACCTTATAGATATTTTTCTTCATGTTTCTGTTCTAATGGTATGTACAACCTGTTCTTCAAATATCTTTTAAAAAGAAATATTAGTGCTGGCAGCCAGTATGTTGTAGATGTACCTTGGAAGAACAGAAATATCTTGCTTTAAAGGGTACCTGCCCTGGAGCATTTAACAAAAATGTCAAACCCTAAACTAGGTCAGCCTCATAATTCTGAGCAATCTTCTTGTGACAAGAGCAGTGTAAATAACATACTAAGTTTTTCTGTGCAGTTACCACCCCCATGTTTGCTGTATATCTCTTGGCCTACTTTTCTGATTTCTCTGTTGCTATTGTTTGGTGCTCTTATTCATGGACACTAAAAAGTTAGAATGAAGTCAGAGCTGGCAGATGTGTGTCAGCTCTGGCCCCAAGAGGTGCAAGAAGGCAGTTCTCTGGGTCACTGCCAGCAGAGTTCATCCTCATCTGAGAAGCTGAATCTCTTTTATTCCTAGAACTTCACCCAAACCCTCAAGATTCCTTGCAGGTTTTCTGCCTTCACAACAAATGTTATTTACTTCAAAATAGCCCAGAGGAAAACCAGTACTTTGAGAGGCTCAGCACACTTTCTGCTGGTGGAGGTGGCTGTTGGGTCACAGCAGTCTGGAACCTGGGGAATGGCTGAGCCCAGGGCGAGGCACAAATGTTGGGACAGGAATGAGGACTGATGGGTGACATGTTTCCTTTCCTTTCCCTCCATGGGGTATTTCCATTCTGGAAATTGGGATTTGTCCATTTTCCCGGGACAGAATTACTAAGGAACAATTACAAGTGTTCCAAATTTATCAGGATATATACAGTAATTGTAGCCAGATGTTTAAGCAGGACTCAGGTCTCTTACTTAGTGCAATGCCACCGCATTGCTGTGGCAGGGGCAAGCAACTTGGCTGAACATAAATAAAAAGCAACAAAGGCAGAAAGAAGGATGAATGCTTTTTTTAATGAATAGGGTGGGAAAAGAATTCCTCTTAGAGTTACAAGTATTTTTATTTTATGTGTATATCTCAAATAAACAGCTCATTCTCATAAGCAAGAATGTGCTCTCTAAAATCGTTCTTATGATCCAGTGTACTACATTTCAATACATATTTGTGGGTCTTAATTTGTTTTTTCATCTGTACAGCTGACATTTATTCAAAATGGATACATGTAGGACAGTTAATACTAAGTACATCCCTGCAATCTATTTAAGTATGTTTGTATGTGTAGTGGTTTTAGCTAGGCCTCAAATTAGCAGGCTCAGAGAATCTATGTGGATTGGGAGACAGCTGTCACCTGACTGGGTAACCAAGGAAATATTTCGTACCAGATGACACAAACCTAAGATATGAGTGTAGCAGTGGGAGGTGTTTGGTCAGTTCCACCATGGCCGAAATACAAGCCGGACGTGGTGCAGCTCCAGTCTTGTTGTAGTAGGCCCTGTTGCTCTTGCTGCCACTGCTTGTACTTTGTTTGAATTCAGGGAGTAGAAATATTTTGTTGTTATACTTTCTTGCTAGGTGCCTTTTAGAGTACTTATAGATCTAGAGTAATAGACTTTGTATTAACTGGGGAGTGGGAGGTTATTTCTTGTTATACATAGCTTGTGTAAGTGTGTGTTATATTGTAATTTCTCTTAATTTTCTGTTTTCTGTATAAATACATATAGTTAGTTTCAGCATAAAACTAGTTTGAAAGTTTTTTTTCCTCTCCCTCTCCTTCCCTTTTCACTCTATCTTAGACAGCTGACGTTTTGGCAGCTCAACCCAAGACAGATAAAGGGGGCTCATCCTGGATTAAAATATTAAAAATATTTTAGAGAGAAAAATATTACTTTGCTCTGAATACAACTGATTTCAACAAGTGTCAACTGAATTAATTTAAAAAGGTAATGTCTAGATGTAACCAACTTTGTATTGGCTATTGAATATGCTCTGTAATTCTGCTTTCCTGAGTGAATTTTAATTTGCTATTAATAATTGAATACACCACCACAGCACACCTGCTAATGACATGGATGAAAACAAAACAACTGGCAATAAGCTTGACAGTAAACATGGTTATTATTTAACAAGCAATCTCCCATTGCTCCCATTACTAAACTCCTTAGTACTTAGCTTAATTATGTCACTGGAATGCATGCTTAACATTACCCATAACAGTTAATGACCTGATTCTTCCAAAGTCATCAGCTCCTATTAACCGGTAATCTAATCAGGCTGACCCCTGCATTTCATGAATAACCAATAAAGTAGGTGGTAGATAGTTGTGAACTCTGCAGCACTACTTCAACACTCATTAATATTAGAATTGTGACCTAGCAAACCATCTGCCAGTACAAAGTTGATCTAGATCAGGCACAGATTCATAAATTTCTGCTGAAATAACCAAAGCACACAGTATGGTGTTTTGTCACCTTCTTGTTGGATACACAGGAACAAACAGTATTAAACAGCATAAGGTCTGATAGAAGGAAATTAAGCTTTTACGTTTTTGTATGTCATTTTAAACCACACTTGAACCGCAAGAATGAACATATTCCTGTTGAATTCTTAACACATATGGCCATGCCATTTTTCACCCCAAAGGCCACCAAAGTAACTGTTTCCCCAGGTCGGAGATGAAATTGGCCAGGTTTAGTTAGAAAGGACAGGAAAGGAATCAGGTGGGACGTTTGGTGCCTCACGCTCTTTGGCTTCTGCACATGACAAAATGAGCAGACAAAATAATTCAAGTGGAAACCCAAGATCACTGTAGTGAATTCTTCCCAGCAAGCCTTGCCAATGCATTTGTCTGACATGCAGGTGGTGGCAAGGCAGAAAATGGGGTCAGTAGCACCTTAGCAGTCTGGGAATGTGATCACTGTGTGGGATGTTTTCATTCCTGTGATAATGAATTGCAATTCCTCAATTGCAAATGAAGGACTCCATAAGAAAATGGAACTGATGGTCAGGAAAGGATATTCAAAGTGTAGTGTGGAGCAGCTGGCTGCTCTCTCATGTAAAGACTTTTGGCACGGGTTTTCTTCCAACCAAATAAATCCATTTGAATGGTCTCTTATTTCAGTGGGGATTTGGTCATTTGACAGGTTGGCTGGGTGTACAATTTCATATTCAGTAACTGCACATGTTGGAAAGGCAGATATACTTAAATTTGGAATTGTAGATTTCCATGTTAGAAGAGAGAAAAAATAACCCCAAACCTGCAAGCTGTGCAGTACTAGGTTGTTTTTTTGCGTTTTTTTGTTTGTTTGGTTTGGTTTGGGTTTTTTTGTTTGTTTTGGGTTGGGTTTTTTGTTTTGTTTTTTTTTTTAAGTCACTGGAATTAAGAGGCATAGTTTACAAGACAAAGTAAGCTGTCAAACCTGTTCTTAGAAAGAAGAGTGTTTCCTCATTTTTGCCTTCTTTATGCAGTTTCCTAGAAAGCTGGCTGCAGTGGGCATACAATACCTAGTTCAAGTATCTCCTCAAATAGTTTTCAGAAAGCAGATTGCTGTCAGCTATCGTATAGTACCTTCTCAATATGTATATGTTGATATAATTCTACCAGTTATCTGTGGTTCTTCTTGTTAACTCTTCTTCAAACTGTAGGTTAGTCCTGAAAACATATTGTAGTTTGCAGTGGTTTATTCCCTAATATGGCATCACACAGTGTCTTTCCAGGAGACATAAAATGTACTAAAGTGGAAACAGAGGCTGGAAATGAAGATGAGTGTCAGAGAAACAGAAAAGCACAGATGAGGAAAGTAATTTTCAAAGCAATCTTCCACCAAGCTGTGTATTTTTTAGATTTTTTTTTAATTTTTATTTTTAAACTTTCCATTTAAAGTAAAACAAAACCAGGTCATCTTTATAGCAAAGTTACTTTCATACCACAAGAAAGTTCTCATTATCATTACAAGATCTGCCACCTCCTATTTTCCCCTTGAGTAACTGGAGAAACACTGCTTTAGATCATCTGCTAATAAAACACAAGGCTTGTGACTCTGCTCTTAATCTCATATTTATACTACTCTTTCTGATATAAATGTGCTTTATATTAAATTTATCTCAAAATGGTTCTGATCAATTTTGACACTTTGACTCATGTTCTGAACAATAACTTTCTTTAAATTTCAGTTACCGAGAGAGAATTAGCTTCTGTACCTATACATCTAAGACTAATTTTGGATATAGTAATGATGTGCCATAAGTTGTTATTAATATTGTAATAATTACAAAATAATCATAATGAATTTCTAGTCTTAAAAAAATTGATCAAATTGGAAATAAGTTCTGTGCTTTATCTATCAGAATTAGGTAAATAATCAATCCTTCCCTGACCACATATGAAAAAGGCTTAGAAAGCTATGCTGGTCTTGCTCTGGGGAGAGGTGCACATGAATGTGCTGCCTGTCCTGTTAAATTGTTTGTTCACTCCCAGACTTCCTTTGCATTTCATTAACTAGCTATCAAAAAAAAAATTACTTAAGAAGATGCTACTCCAGAGAAGGTGGATTTCACTGCTTGATGTTATTGGGAGTCACAGATCAGGCCTTCTCCTAGAGCACTGTGAGGTTGTTCCACTCCTAAGATGCCAGCTCAAATACAGCTAAATTAGCACAGATATTTTTTGTCTCAGCTTTTATGTAAAGCTTCATTTTCTGGGATTCCAATTTGAGTTCTTCACAGTTCTCATACTTAATAATTCAGATTTTTTTAAACATATCCATACTGCCTACTGCAAATTCATTTATTTCTTCCTCATCCAACACTTGTAACTGTTGATCCCATTCATTCCATATATAACCCTTTACATATACAAAAGACCCCACTCACTCCATACTTTTTATTTTCTAGGCTAAGCAAGTCACATTTTTTTCAACTTTACTTCTCTTTTCATGTTTTCATAACTTTTCTCTGGGATTTTTTCCATTTATTCCCCTCACACACTTTCAAAATGCAGTAGATAAAAGCCAGTGTGATTCTCAAGCAAAGAGCTTGACCTCACCAATGTAAAAAAAAAAATTGCAGTAATATTCCCCCAGATACAACAGACAACACTTACTAATTAACTAAAAGCTAAAATTAGCCTTCGTTCTTGGTTTGTCTTGAAAATAATAACATTGCTGGCTCAAGTTTAGCTTGAGGAGCACAGAGGATTAGTTTGATAAGTTTTGTTCTTTACATCCATAGTGCTTGCTGCTTAGCATTACTCTGCCAACCGAAAGCTTGCAAGTTTGCCATTTAGGAATGTGTTACAGATTCTTCCCTGGGGCATGTTTTATCTTCTTTCAAAAAATAGTATACTTGTCCTTCACATAGGTAGCACCCACTGATGTTGCCCTTCATTGTTTGTGATACAGGCATTGTGGCGACTAGTTTCTGAAGTATTTTGTATGAATTTTGTTGATTGCTACTGATTCATGTCTATCTTGTTACTATATAAATGTTTTTTAATACATCAGCTTGGGCTAAACACAAGGAAGAATAGTAACCATTTTTAGAACATACTCATTTTGACTCCAAATTGACAGAAACAATTTTAGTCATTTTATGAACAATATTGGGTGGTATCTTCCCATTAAAAAAAAAAAAAAAAAAAAATTCAAAATCTGGGGAATTTAAAGGCTCACTGCATAGCAGTCAAGCGATGTCAGTAACAAGGCTCACTGCATAACAGTCAAGCAATGTCAGTCACAAGGACTGTAAACACCATATTAAGGAGGAGACAGCACACACTAATTCCAAAAATCAGAAGTAGGGAAATAAGTGATTAAAAATTTTAATCATCTTATGCTATGTCTGTAGAAGTCAATTAAGCATCAGGGGTAAACAATTCTGGGCACTTGATTTTGTTTACTGTATCTTGATATGTTTTCACTGTTCCAGTTTATAGTCTCCTAGAGTCTTTCTGGTGATAGTTCAGGGATTAGCATAAGCCTAAAGCATTCCTGCTTGGCAACTGACATGGAACTACACTACTTGTTGGCTAAGGGTATGACTGTAGCTATTATATGCTAGCACTAAAGAACAAATAAATGCATTCTTAGTTTATCATAATATATGTACTTATGCTAGCAGGAAACTGAGACATGGATTTAAACTTCTCCAAGGTTCTGTTTAGATTTGGGGAGTTTTGCTGCATTTTAATGCAGGACTTGAGGACACACTGTCCAGTTAGTTTGCTAAACCCACAGCAAAGAACCATTGAGCCTCCAAAGTTTGTGTACATATGTAAAGTGTACACACACACACAGAGACACAGATACAAACAGAAAGTAAGAATAAAACTTGTTTAATGCAAAACGTTGAAGGTGTGTTTTGCTATGTGTGCCTGGAAATATTTTTTACCAAGGCTCACTTCTGTTCAAGGAAATTCCTTTAAACTTGGCTAGGAAAGGAAATATAATGGAACTTTGATGTCATCTGGACCAATACAGCAACAGAAAATCCTTCATGATTTTGATGACAAGTGCAAACAAGGACATTGAAACCCCAAGTAAACTTGGCAGGTTTGTTTTCTGTTGTGTTTTGTTTTGTTGGGCGTTTTTTGGGGGGACAAAACCAGCAAATGTTAAGGAAAACTGAAAGCAAAAAATTCTGTTCTGATCAAGCTCTGTTTTAAAACAATTAGAAATACAAAAACCTTGTAAGTTATATGTTTAATATCTGAAGATTAAGTCCTTGGCTTGAAAAAAAAATCTTACTGTTTTTAGATTGGGAGTTCTCCCTAAGAAGAGGATGCATAAAGGAGGTTATGTCTCTGTGATCCCTTTATTGTTATTAGAGAAAGCCATTTTTTATCAGAAGAAATACACACACACACACAAACACACACTCTCAGTCTAAGTCTCCAGGATTCCTACAACAGAAGTTTGAAGTCCACTTCAATAAACTAAAGAGCATCAAATACCCCTTTCCTCACATATCAAAGACCTGTCACAGACTCTTCTCTGCATGTGCTCGGGTAAAGAGAGGATTGTGGCAGATGTATCTGAAGGGAACTGCACCTGAGCTGGACCAGAGATAGAACTTGTGTAAACTGTGGAGTCACAGCCTCCCTGACCTCTGTGATGAGCTCCCTCATGGACGGATATATGCAGAATGTGAAAAGAAGGGAGATCTCTGAAATAGTAAAATACCAAATGTTCAGAGCTTCATGAATCAAAACTCTGCATTCAATCAGGAAATTTTGTGTTCCCATTACACAGAATGAAGGACTGTGAATAAGGAGAAGGTATGGTGATGGATCTGTTTACTTTCATAGAGAGGATACGTTTGATATCATAGGATCTTTAATTTACATATGAATGCAAGGTCGTAATACTGGAAGATGGTGCTGGGCTGTAAATCTAGTGGAAGAGTCAAATGGTGGGAAGTAAGGAGGAAAACAGCGAAACACATCAAGAATTTGGTTGGTTCTCCACCTCTGCCATTTTAAAATCTAATATTTTAAAATATTTTAAAAGAGATGCTCTGGCTCAAACAGGAATAACCTAATTTAACCATCTATAAGTAAAACATCTAGTCCTAACTGGATTGGGAATCCTTCTATAATCTCTGGAGAGAGACAGGAGTCCTTAGAGGGCAGTTTTGCCTGTCTTCTTGCACAGACATTGTGAAGATGAAAGCTATCTTTCATGCTGGTATTGTTTGAAATGGTGTTTAGGAAAAAAATTTTTAATCCAGAAATTGAATACTTTTTCCAATTGAAAAACAAGAAACTTTTTCATACAGCAGGTATATTATAAGCAAACTCATGTGGTGTTTACAAACCTTCTTCCAAAATTCAGAATCTACATACTTTCCTGTTTCAGTCCCCTAACTTTCTTTTTTTTCAGGCAACTATTTCATACCATAGTAAAAACAAAGAAGAAAACCCCCAAACTCTGAAATGGCTACATTTGCAACACATTGCAATTCAGAATGTCCCAGAAGACCTTTCAACATATAAATTTCTCAGTCAAAAACTTATCAAATATGTATCAACCTGTTCTTTTTTTTTTGGTAGATATGAGTGACTACCTGGGGAGCTCAGGTTGTCTCCAGTGATAGTTCTTTCTGATAGTATATTAATCTTAAAAAAGAAAAAAGAAGTACTATTTTTCTTTCTCATCATGGGTAAAGGTTGATAACTAATTGCAATAATATTTTTTATGTATTTTACATTTCACCAGTTTGCCATCACAATACACATCAGAGGTATTTTTGAGCATCTCTGGTGCCCTAGGGTTCTGTGTACTGTGCACAGCCCCAGTGAATTACTCACTTTAGGAGCAGAGTCTTCCTGGCTGCTAGGCAAGGGGACAATATCCTGTGTACATCAAATATACCAGACAAACACCGAGACAGCAGGGAGGCCTCGAACACTTGATATCAATTGGAGGAAAGCAGTGGCTGAGGGCATAGAAGTAGGCTCTTTGAATTAAAGTATAGCATTTCTAGAGAGATACGATTCCAGCTTTGGATTGATTAGATATTATTTGTGTATCAGAACGGTCTATGTTCACAATTTAATTAAAAGACATGGGGCTTCACATATCTTATATATATCTTATAACAGTCAGGATTTACTAATCTTATTGCAGGACCAATGGTATAGTTTGCATGAGTCTCTGGAATCCAAGCAAAATATACGGTAAGTTATTGAATCAAAAAATAGTCTGTGCCAAATAAAACCCTCCACTGACTGGGCAAACTAAGCTTTCAAAGTACCTGGCCTATTTGAACAATTTCCTATTTACTCAATCTATGTTACTACATTACTAATATAAGCCTGATGTAGAACAGTAGTGAAATAACTGATCTTTTTATATTTTACAGCCTATGACTTTTTTGTTTGTGCCTGTGGACATCTTATGACTGGGGAATGTCCACAATTCTTCTTGATTCTGAAGCACAAAGGAAACTCAGGTCTGAGGGATTTCTTACAGAAATTCCTGAAAAGATATTTACCACATCATCCTTCAGAGTATCTGAGATCTTTGGAAGAAAAATGACTGATACTCCATGAGATTCACATGATCAGTTCTCTATATCCCTGTAAAAATCACCATGATTGCATATTGTTGCACTTACCAGGAGAGAATGAAATGGAAACAGTTTTGTTTGTTCTTTTATTTTCTACATTTTAGAAATAGAACTAAAAGGAATACTTATGCAAGAATGTGTAATATACCGATGGCTGCTGCTCAGAATGGAAAAGTACAGACAGTTCAATTAACGATTATAGTGTTGCCGGAGAGTAAAAAGTTACTAAATTCTGCTAAAATGCCCTGAAAAGAGAAACTTGTAGAGTGCAAAATCCTGAGTATTCCCAAAGGGAAAGTTTGAAAATAAAGCAATATAAAGGTCTGTAAAATTAGGTCTACTTTCCTACACAGTAAATATTCGGAAAGCAGGATGAAAAAGTTAAATATAATGTGGGCACCAAAAGGAGAATCATGATCTACTTGACTGCAATGATAAATGTACTGTTTTGTTATTCTGTCAAAAAGTTTTCTGTAAATGCAATAACAGAATTAGTGTCTCCTTTACAATCTATATGGATTTCTGTTGATCTGTATTGAGTTATTAAAATCTAAGATGCAATGCAATTAATAGCAGGAATAACAATAGTGCTTAATGACAATGTAACAATTTTTCCAGGGAGATTTCCTGGTATTTAATTGAAGTAACCCCCATAGTAAATGGGCTCAGTAGAACTAATCTTATAGTAAAATCTTATTCTGATGCAGATTACTGTCAAATTAAACCCTGACCAGCAGTCCTTAGGAAAGAGGCAATAAATTGTATTGATTCTTCCAACCTAATTTTAATTTTTCAAAAGCATGAGGCAAGCAGTACAGAAATAGTTTTGCTAATCGATAAGCTGTGTTTAAAGGGCAGTTCCAAATCCTAATAATTGATTACCCCAAATTTTACTGCTGTTCTTCCACTGTGAAAAGCAACATAACTATTCAGGATCTACACCCAGTGAGTGTAAAAGAGGATATGTCCCCCTGACTACAATATTAATTTCTTCATAACAGCAAAGACCAAACATTACAGCTACCAGCCCCAAACTATTGACTTATGCTTGAATCACAGGACTGTAGAATGATTTGGGTCAGAAGGGACCTTTAAAGATTGCTTAGTCCCCCCTCTGCCACTGGCAGAGACATCCTCCACTTTGTTGCTTAAAGCCCCATCCAACCTGACCTCAAATGCTGCCTTGGACACAGACTTTAACTCCAGGGACTTATTTATGGTTACGTCAATTTTTTCCTTAATGCCACAAAAGAAAATGGTTTTTTTTCTCCTTCTTTCTTACTTTAATACCATGACCAAAGATAATTTCCACACTCATCACGTTTTACTTTGGCACAGATACAGACAAGGGGCAAAGAACAGTACAAAAGGCTGGGAAATTATTAAGACTGGGGTTGTTTATATTAAAGAAGGACCTATTTACACATCTGACACTGTTGTTAATCTATTTTTAGTCCACATATTCCTTCAGGAAGAAATAAAGGGCAGCATTTGCCCATCTGGCCTTCCTTCAGATACATTACTCAGCTTATCAACTACACCACTGGACACCATAATTCCTGATGAGCAGAGTTGGCAACCAAACAAGCTGTGCTGCCAAAAAGCACTTATTCCTGGAGACCTCAAGATAGATCGTAGTATTTCCACTTGGTTTTATATATATACCCTGTTTTATAATAAGATGTTTCTTAAATTCTACTGTGGCTGTAATACCTCATTCTAATACATTAATGTTCTAAAAGTATACATCTGTTGTCTTCATTTATATATAGGATTAGAGAGCTAAAACAAGGTCATGCAGAGACTAGCTAGAGCCTGATGTATCCAGAAGATCACTTATTCCTCTATCTATGAAGCTGATACAGTTTTTCACTGTCTATAGAAATTGTTATGTTTAATTCATATTTGTGTAAGAAACCTGTATCCCTTTTCTGTAGATAAAAATTGAATTTTTAGCAAGCATCATTTATTTAATAATTGTCAACTTGAGCTGTTCCCAAGCAAAAAGATATATAGTAAAATAAGAAAATCTTATGTACCTTGTCTATCATGAATATTGGATAGCAAATATTTAGTTATTATAGAATCATAGAATTATTAAGGTTGGGAAAGACCTCCAAAATCAGCAAGTCCAACCTTCGATTGCACACTACCATGCCAACTAAAACATAGCATTAAGTGTCACATCCAACCATTTTTTGAACACTTCAAGGAATGGTGACTCCACCACCTCCCTGGTCAGCCCATTCCAATGCTCAGCCACATTTTCAGTGAAGAAATTCTTCCTGATGTCCAACCTGAACCTCTCCTAGCATAGCTTGAGGCCGTGACTTCTTGTCCCATCACTTGTTGCCTGGGAGAAGAGGCTGACCCTGACCTGACTACAACCTCATTTCAGTTAATTGTAGAAAATTATAAGCTCCCCCCTGATTCTCCTTTTCTCCAGTCTAAACAGCTCCAGCTCCGTCAGCTGATATTCATATTATTTACACTTCAGCATCTCAGTCTTTCTTCTAGTGAGAGGCTCAGATCTGGACACAGCACTTGAGGTGTGGCCTCACCACTGCAGAGTACAGGCAGATCATCACTGCCCTGGTCCTGCTGGCCACACTATTTCTGATCCAGGCCAGGATGCCAATGGACTTCTTGGCCACCTGGGCATACTGCTAGCTCATGTTCAGCTGCTGTCAACCAGCAGGACCAGGACCTTTTCTGCCAGTCACTCTTCCCTCAGCCTATAATGCATGCAACTGAAGGACCCAAATCCCGACTTGTTGAACCCACACGATTGACCTCAGCTCATCAATCCAGCCTGTTCAAATCTCTCTGCAGAGCCTTCTAACTCTCAAGCAGATCATCACTGCCACCCAACATGGTGTCTGTGAACACACTGAGGGTAAACTCGATCCCCTCATCCAGACTATTAACAAAAATATTAAACAGAACAGGGCCCAGTAGAGAGCCATGGTGAACCCCACTTACAACCAGCCACAAACTCCCAGGGTCCAGCCACTGCCCAATTTTTAACACAGCAAAGAGTGAACATGTCCAAGCCTTGGGCTGCCAGCTTTTCCAGGAGAATGCTGTGGGCTACAGTATCAACGGCTTTACTGGAGTCCACAAAGACTACATCCATAGCCCTTCCCTCATCCACTACATGAGTCACCTGGTCATAAAAGGAGATCAGGCAGGTCAAGAAGGATCTGCCTTTCTGAAACCCACGCTGTCTGGGCCTGATCCCTTGGTTTCATGTACATGCTGTGTGATGGCACTGAAGAATATCTGTTCCATAACCTTCCCACACCCCAAGGTCATGCTGACTGGCCTGTAGATCCTCCTTCTGGCCACTGTTGTGGATGGGCATTACATCGGCCAATGACCAGTTATCTGGAACTTCCCTTGTTAACCACAACTGATGATAGATGATGGAGAGTGACTCAGTGAACTCTTCTTACCAGCTACCTCAGTACTCCTGGGTGAATCCATCCAGTCCCAGAGACCTGTGAATGTCTAAGTGGCTCAGCTGCCTGAATAACATACAAGACTTTAGAAAAGCCTTCCAAGACTTAGCAAAATAGCCATTCATAGCAAAAAAAGCTGGAAAAAGTATGACCTTGTTCTGGAGACCTCACATCCCAAATACCTCAGCAGCTGCTCAGCTGGCCAAACTTATCAAACTTACCTTTTGCCTCTTCAAGATTTTTCATTCAAGAAAAGGAGGAATAGATTTTCAAAGCATCTCCTGCTGATATTCTACCTGGCCTTAAGTGTTTCTAGAGACCATTTTGTCTTTTCCACATATATTCAGATATCCTGCAATGTTAAACACATTGGAAAGCATACATGTGAATGAGCGTTTGGGGGACCACCTACACTAGAAAAAGTCTTAGAGATATAATAGTAATCACCAGGACTGGCTATCTCATTACTCTCAGGGTACACACAGGATTTTATTTCTGGGAGGTGCTCAAAAAACAGGTGCCTCCTTATACAGTCTTTGAACAAGTTATCTAGTAGGTAAATCAGAATGTGGACTTTCAGCAATGTTTGCTCTTTGATATGAATGCTTTTACTACAGCTAAACCAATTCAGATTGCACAGCACCTGTTCTCCGTGTTACTCAGGGAGCAGCCTTGGAGACCTGCCATGCTAGTAAATGTCATCCCAGAGGGAGCAGCACTCCTGAGCCTGCAGAACCATTCACTTGAGTCTCAGTATGATGAAATATTAAAAAGTTGAGGGACGTTGGGATTTACTGAATCCAAAGAGAAAACCCCAAGCACAGAGACAACAGCATATGCTGCATTGTAAATTTTGGAATTTGCCTCTCCTTAAGCCAAACAAAATGTAGTTCTCTACTTGCAATATAGATTTTTGAGTCCTTATTTTCAGATACCAACCTCTGCTAAGAATTCTCAAATGGATGAGAATTAACCTTTAGCGTTGTGCCATCTTCTTCACACTCACAAGAGTGTCTTTGCATATATAACACCTTCCTGCAGTAAAAATACACAAAATTGTTAATAATGATACCACTGGGCACAATTCAGTTGCCCAAAGATAGCCCTTTATCATTAGATATCCCTGAGGTTTCTCACCAGGTCTTCAGCCATTTTTCGAGACAGGCATGTGTTTTCTGAAAGCCTTGTGGGACACAGCTGGTACCATTGATGTCTCAAATGCCCTAAAGCATCTCAGCTGACAAAGGAATAATCAGTCTTCAGTTATTGCTGCAAAATCCATTATTGATCATCTGTCAGAATATGAGATACCACAAATCAATCTGTAGCTAAACAGCCCTTCATAAGTCATCAAAGGACAAAATGTTTTATGAACAGCTGGTCCTTCCGTGAGGATTATGCCAAGCCTTCCTTTGCAGTCTTAAGCTTATGAGGCTTCTCCTTCATTTTTCAGCATTGCCAAAAATAAACCTTGCCATCAACTGCTACTGCTGAAGACAGATAACTACAGTGCAAAGGTTCTGCATACCTGAATTTCACTCCAGAACAAGTGACATATGTTGTGCATGCTGCACCATGATCCAGAAATTGTGATTTTGCTTGACAAAGTTGGAGTATTTGCCTGTGGATAAAATTGTCCCCTTTTGGGGGGGCATAAGCACCATTAAAGGGCTGGTGGTAATCCATTGTTATTGACTGAAACTTTCCAGAAATAACAGGGAGGTAAGACACTTAACATGAGTACTGCAGTAAAAGTGCAGAGATGACAATGTGATAAAGAAATCAATGTCCTCAAACAAACAAAAACAAACAAAGCATTCAGAATGATTTTTGGTTATGTTCCATTTTCATAACCATGTTGAATCAACATATTTCTAATACTGATTCTTACCTTACCACTAAGCCTGCAGATTCTTGTTTTAACAACAATTTTTAGCAGTTAAATAAAATCCCAAGTTCTTCACTGTCTAAAGGAGGCAGCAACATGCGCATGCTGGAATCTAGGCTTTGATATAATTTACATTATTTTGTAGTTCTTAACATTTTCATTTTAAAATGGTCACATAGAAAAAGCTGGCCCTTAACTAAGAATGCATACAATCCATGGTTTTGATGGAATGACAGAAACATCCAAGAAACAAAGAATATTCTATGAACACCTAGAGTGGTACCTTTGCAATGAAACCTGTACTGTCCTATCATCCACCCCTGCACTGGTAACTGCTACTACAGCAGCTTGCTCTGTCACTGAGCCCCATGGACTCCTCAGTGCCTTGGGAGAGGGCATTTCATTATGAAACAGTCAGCTTCCTTCATCCAGACCAAAGGGTTAATGCCTATTGGCTCTGCACTAGCTCTTGCAATCATGGGTCCAGGGCCTGTGGAAAACTCAGCACTCTGGCCATTTACAGTTCAAATCAATGAGCCAGCATGAAATTTCTCTCTGTGTTTTCCCATCCCACTTGTGCTCTGTCCTGTTCAGTCCCTCACCAGAAGCAGGTCCAGGGTTTTGCTCTCTGCAGCAAGTGACACACAGCTGACAGCAGCACTCTCATTCAGCTTTTGTTCCCAGAGGTTTCAGCTCCACAGCACACCTTTAATCCAGACTCTGAGCTCTCAGGAGATGTATTTGGCCTCATTGTCTATCTTTGGCGTTTTTGTAGACCTCAACCCTTCCAGGTGTTCAAATATTTTTCATGGAGAGTACTCCTTGGCATCTGCCAGCTCGATTCTCACAACCTGTTCTTGCATGACTTAGAATGTTTTAGAAGTATAATCTCATTCCAATAAGCTAAAATTGACTTCATTTACTGTTGCCAGTATTGCAGCAGCTGCTCCACGAAACAGTTCTTGACAGGAATCACTCAGAACCTCCTAGCTAAATGTGACCACTCCCTCACCTGCAGTTTACTTGCTTGCTTGTCAGGAGTCTGAATTTTCAGACATGGGACTGACTCTTCTACATGTGTTTTCTCTACAATATGGCAAGGCAAATAATTTGTGACAGAGAAGGAGTTCCTATATGACCTTGCAAGAAGTCATTCAGGTCCACAACATCATATGAGTCATTGAAAACTGAAGTGTTATGAAATATAAGGAAAATTAATTCACAATGGAAATCATTGTTCTTCGGATCAGAAAGAGCTTGATCATAATCATACCTTCCTACTCGTACTGGTATATAACCTGGCTAGGCAGGAGAAGGGTCTCCAGGTACAAAAGAGTCTGAGAACCTCAAAAAACCAATTCTACCTATGGCCAGCTCATCACTGCTTCCCTCAGAGCAAGTCAGATGCAGTTTCATAGAATGATTTATAATCTCCTTTTCCGTGATCTCTGCACTTCTTTTTCTGCCTTTCCTAGCTGTTTGAAGATCATCCCTGGACTGAAAAACATGTATATGAGTAACAGTCTTTTTTTGTCTCCATTGACCTGAATCAGTCCTTTCAATGACAGCACCAGTGTTTTAGTTTTGCTCTGGGGAGCAAAACTAGTCTTTGCTCTGGGGAGAGTGGACCTGTGGATAAACTAGAGTTGACTGTAGGAATCTCAAACCCATACAAAGGGACTGGGCCTGAGAGGGGACCACAGAATTTCCCTTCCTTTGCCTCCAGGATCTTTGCTTTGATCTTTTTCAGATCATTGGCAGTAGAAAGTTCCTTCTGTTGGCTCCATGGGGACTCACAAAAGGGAATGTGCCCTGTTTATTGCACTTATAATTGGCTGATAACCATAATGCAAAGCCATAATTTGCAACAACAATTAAAGTATCAGCAGACACAATTAAGGATGAAATGGCTGGTGACTGAACTTTCTGTATGTTATGCTGATCTGCCAAGATTAGACCATGCTGTTGTCCCTGTTCCATGGACAGAACTCACCAGGATTGCTAATAAATACATTTCATAGGCCCTATATGCCCACACAATTTCTCTTTAATCCCTTGTTCCAGGACTGACAGACTTAATAGCTGTTTTTAAAAGTGAGGGAATATGTAGAAAGACCTATTTTTTAGCATAAATTATATATAAAAATATGAATGTCAGCTGGCAGGCAACCTTTCCTTTCAATACAGCTTTGCAAGCTAAAACCCAGCTGAGATGAAAGGCAACTTTACATAAAGGCAGTGCTGCTCCACCTGTCATTCTCCTCACTCTGAAAGTAATGAGTGCTGCTCACCATCTAATATAAGGGAGAGAGGAAAAAAGAAAAGAAAGACAGAGACAATGAAAGAGAGAAAGAAAAAGAGAAAGAGAAAATGAAAGAGAGATAGAGAAAAAACCAGAGAAAAAAGAAAGAAAGAAAGGAGAGAAAGAAAGAAAGAAAGAAAGAAAGAAAGAAAGAAAGAAAGAAAGAAAAAGAAATTTACAAGTGAGAGAATCTGTTGTATTTGAGCTGAACTACTTGTGTGCTGAAAATCCACCTCTGAAAATCATTGAACAATGGACCATGAGGATGGCCCATGTGTGGAAGCCCGAACAGCTGCCACCTGACCTCTGCAGGGCCTGTGGTTCCAGGGGCCTTAACACACATTTCCTGGTAAATCCACAACAGTAACAAGTCTTGGTGGTTTTTCATTCTTATAATTCAAAGCACAAGGATTGCTTTATCAAATTTATTTGGCATCAGTTAGTGCTTGCAAGCAACCTCTTGCTTGCTTGCTTGCTTGCTTGAATGCTTGTGTGCTTGCTTTCTTGCTTTCTCTTTCTTTTCTTTCTTTTCTTTCTTCCTCAGCAGTCCAGATCCTGGAATTCATTTATTTGATGATCATTTTATATGATGAGTTAAATAATTCAAGGAATTAATATAAGTTATTCTGTATCATTTAAATTTACATAAAAAGAAGCCTGAGTTCAGTTTAGTCCAGAAGGACTGTTATTCTATCTACTCCTTACAAAGTATATCTTCATTATTTTATCTTTTGCAGTGTTTGATTTCTGTTGTTTTCAAGTAGAGGCTTGAATTTTCACTATAGAGAAATTGTCATAGCTTTTTTAATATTAGGAAATCTAACATGAAATTTAACATTATCAGAAATTGTTTGACAAATACAGAATATATATTTAGCTCAGTAATCAGGTTTAATTGAAGCTCCAGTGAGTAGGACAATGTGCCATCAACGAATCCAGCGCAGAGATGTTTACTGTTCTCCACATTGTTCCTAAATATTTTCAGCTCTGAGGTAAAGGTTTCCATAAACCTTGTAAAGAAAAAATGTCTGAAGGATCTCACTTTCTATCCTGCTAAACACAAGAAGTGGTGGTGAGTCACTGCAAAGCTTTTCCAAATTTATCTGAGCATGTCTGGTGTGGGATTTGGGTTGGGAATGCATAGGCACAAGTGCACTCAAAGCATATCCAGGGGTTTCTGGCTGCAATCTAGTTGGAAGGATCTTAAAACAACTTTCCTTGGGGCTGCCAAAGGTTCCATCAGGCAGAAACAAGCACATAGATTTGCAATCATTAAATAAGAAAAACCCACTGAAAGTGAAGCCACTTCAAGTACTCAGTGTTTTGGAGCTTGCCTCATTTGTAAGTCTCTTGAAGAATCATAATAATACCAGAGCATACAGCTCTCAGCTCAGTTGCAAAACTTGCCCATGACACAGCAGGAAAGAGGTTAGAGATTTTTGGCCCTATTTGCACCTTTGTAGCTCCCCACAGGAATGTGATGCTCCAGTGTCGCCTTGTGACTTCCTCCTACACAGAGAAGGTCATTCCTGCCAGACACGGTGCCAATTCTACTTTGTGTTTGCTCTGTTGTATTGAGAAATTCTATTTTTAAAATTTTAGGTTTGGTTTTTTCATAATATCATGAACACAAAGCTCTGGAAATGAGTTTGTGAATAGAGGCAATGGTTAGATCTGATTAACAGCTTTGGTCTAGTCAGAGATGCAGCTCACTGCAGGGCACCTGGATGGGGTTAGGCAGCTTCCTTGACAAGAACCACTTTGACATGGTCAGTAGGGCAAGTGCAAGCACACATTCTCAGACTTCTGTTCTCTCTAGCCACAGCACCTTCCCCAAGACTGTCAGCAGCTGCCTCCATTCACTCAGGATTGGTCCTTCTCCTAAGTACAGGCATCGGCACAGGCCATGAGAGGACAGAGAGGCATAGCCAGCCACCTTTGCACTAAAACATAGAATACCACCTTGCACAGTCATGCTGAAGTGTCATAACAAAGCAACAGTACTTGGGATGAATAGGGACAGGCAGCCAGAACAATCACACCCACTCTGTTCTTAGACATGGCCAAATTTTAGAACCATATTTTTGTTTACAAAGTCTCCTCACAAGCCACATTATTTTCTATGTTTAGCTGAAACTACAGCAGCACACAACACATCCCTGCTAGCTTGGGATAGCCCAGGGCAGAGTAGCTCCACCACAGGACACTCTGCTGGGAACAGGAAGGGAAAGGGACATGTATCCTTTCTTTGAAAACTATCATGTTGAACTCAGTTCAAGGATCAACTTCAGTCCTTCCCTAAACTAGAACTGAATAAAGGCTTTTGAGCATTTCAAACTGTATGAGGCTTGGTCCTACTTTGCTTCTATTTCTCCAGGTACCAGGCAGAGCAACTCCAACTACTCAGACTCCCAGTAAGAATACTGGAAATATTGAACATTTCAGAAAAAAAAGGACAAAAGGTCAGACATAATGTTATTCAGACTAAAGGGAACTTAATAAAGAGGAACCAAAGAGGTGGTTGATACCCTATCCCTGGAAACATGCATTCTAAATTTTGAACCATTTGTGTATGTGGTGTCATTATGTGTATTACAACCAGACTTTTTAAAATAAACTTTGAAAACCCATCACTCTTTAATAAGGTCTGCTGGGAAGATGAGTTGGAGAACAACTGCTGCCATAAGCATTTTCAGGTACTTAATTTCCTCCTCTGGTAGCCAATCCAAAGTCTTGATTTAATTTCTTGTGTTTTGTCAAGGTTTTAATTAGCTTTTAACTTGTGAAGACCTGCAAAGCTGAAGTAAGCAAGTTGTAGCTGGGACAACAGGTTTGCTGGATATCTCATATCAAATCCTCCCAGGGACCTTTCCTGTACAGTGTCTTATGGTAATTTTCCCTGTGATAAAAATAAACTACAAAGCAACAATTAACCATTAAAACATCTAGATTTTCCTTTCTAGTTTTCTACTTTGAAAAGAGTCTTTCCAACTTCCCAATGCAGATACAGCTTGATTTTAGATCCCAAAATCATAAAAACTGCCCCTTATCTCCTTTACTATTCATCAGCATTTTTAACCTCTCTGTCTACCTCCTAAACTCCGCGCATATACTGTGTTTTGAGCTGTGAATTTTGTACAACTCATTTCCTGCAAACTGAGACAGACTCTGAGACGTGAAATTTGCTTAAAACTGAAGTGGCTATGTTTGATGTCAATATGTTTATACATCAAACAAAACTGAAATGCTACCTTACTTTGGAAAATATATTCCAACTCAATTTACGAGGGAAATGTCATGGGTAAATATCACAGCACAACCTCTACAAATGTACTTTATTCCTTCAGTCACATATTTGAGATTAAGCATTATTTTGGGAAATAGTGTTTCAGGATAGTCTCTGTGTCTAGAAATTATACTTCTTGTAAACTAGTAATGATTTATTATGCTATGCAGCTTTGCATTTCTCTTACAATAAGATATATAATAGAACGATCTTCTCTGAGGTACATAAGAAAAAATAAAACCCAGTTGCAGAGTTTAGCGTGATTATTTAAAAAGTACATTCTAAGTTTAATAAAGCTTTGGGTTGTTAATGACATTAACAACCCAAAATGTAATTAAAGAGATTAAAAAGGCTTTTTTCCCCCTGCTTTCTTTCTGATTTTTGATGTATTTTTGCTGTTTGGTTATTTTGCCACAATTTTAAAGTGCCACCTCCATCAGAGATCCCATTCTATCATCCTAATTGCAATAATTTCCAGTCCTGTAGGTATCCTGAAACAATGTGCTAGGATTATTCACACAGTTCCAAGGTGAAAAATAGGAATAAAAATATCAAAACCTTTCTGACTTCTCTTTATGTTAACGTTGATGCTTCTAAACACTGTGAGTAAGGAATCTTGTTTTATTTCATATCTTAGCAGTATGAGAGGAGGCTGAGAAGAACACTGTCTTGGGTCTTACGTATTTCTGTCAGCTTATGTCACAACATTACATTTATTTTAATGAGGGGGTGTTACATTTCATGTCTGCCTGTAATAACTAGATTAAAACAAATGGAAAAAGACATGAAAGACTGCAGATTCTAAAGTATTAGACATTTTTATACCTAATGAGATGACTCCATTAAATTAGGAAAGATAACCTATTACAATAAAAAAGACAGAGTTGCTTATTAAAAATATTTTTATCTGCATTAATCAGTTATAAACCTAAGCCATATCAGTTAAAGGTAGACAGAAGTGTTTATTCCGCCTCAGAGTTTCCCCGAAGAATTTCCTCCAAATTTTCTGGCAGAGAAGATGCATAAATTCACACAGGGCAATAACATGGTCTAGTGCGGTAGTTTCTGTGCTGTTACCATTCCCTCTGTGAATGGCATGAAGAAATTTCAATACACTTGATATTTTGTTAAAGTAGCTGCTGAACAATACAGTCCTGGAGTTTACCCTCTCATCAAAACAGTGTGTACAGCTGGTTTTTGAGCAGAGGGTATGATGCCATTCATTATGTGTTATACTTTGTTAAAGTCCTACAATGTTGGCAATTCTTGACTTACAATGTCTCCTTCTATCCTCCCACAGCAAGGACCAAAGCAAGACAGCTGCCTGCTACTGACTTTTAACTTAAACAAACTGAACGGGGTTGCAGGCTCACATAGTTGTCTTTACTTCTATCTCCCAGAAGTGAGAGACATCTGTTTCCTAGGGACTGTCTTTATCCCAGATAGGAAAAGCTTTTTTTAAAAAAAAAAAAGAATCCAAAACCAACCAAGCAAGCAAAGAAAAACAAACAAAAACCCAAACATCCAAAATCAAAAAACACCTTTGTTGTTGGCTATGTAACAGAGTGACAGACAGAATAAAAGCATGAGGAACAGGACATTGCTCCAGCTAGCCTTTGCCCTTAATTTAGGGGCTAAAAGAATCAGCTCACAATTTCTCTGTGGGATAAACAAATGCTAAATAACAATTTTAAATTAAATACCACCTACACCGTCATCCTTATGCCTTAATGTGACATACTAAAGTTGTTTCTACTATTGAAAAAAAGCTACTGCTTTGAATTTAGATAAAGGATACAGAAAAATATTTTCCATTTAATCTTCTATCAGCTTTTGCTTCATTCTGTATTTCATAATTTATTTTTGCCTTAGGAATATTTTTTATAAGCATGGCAATTAACTCTTCACCTGGTCAAGTAAAGTTGCATGCATATGTATCACTCAGATTTTTATATTGCTAAATGAGCCATTCAACACTTTTCAAACAACCCAATTAAAATATTTTCTTTATTAAAATGTTTTTTTTTTTATTTGCTTTAAAAATCTGCTACCTGTACACCACATGTTTATGGAAAAACAGTGAGGGATTCCAGTATAAACAAGACATATGACTCTAACCTTTCATCCTTCACTTTCATCTCTCTCTGTGATAATTTTCCATTAAAATGGTAATAAAATCTCTCTGCTCTTCATCACAAACTTGAATACCACGTAGTTCTCTTTCCATCTAATCATATTGCTTATTCTTTTAAAAAAGAATATTTACATTATATGATGCCTTTTAATCTGTCAAATAATTCTTCTGCTCTACTGCAAACTTCTCTAAACTGTCATCTGTATGTATTTCTACAAGAGTGTCAGGCATCATGTCATAGGTGTCGCTTTCATAACTGCCTGAAGAGAACTAGATACATAGGTACATCATGGGTAGAGCTATACATACTACCCAGCTCTATTAAACTGGTCTGACTATTAGTACTGTTGCCTGAATAAGTCCTCTAGTTAATCTTTCTAAGTCTTGTTCCAAGTCTCAAACGAGATCGATGACTTTAGGAAGGTAGGAAAAACCCCCAACCTTTACTTCTAGGCATAGAATTTCCCACCCAACAGTGCCCACACTTTCTGAGCATAAGGTCTGGGATAGGTACAATTCATTAAATTTGACATACATCATTGATTTTGCAGGCATATGTCCATTTTTGTACCAGGGCTACAGCTTGAGATACATCACACTGTGTGTTGCAGGACATGGCACAAATGGATGTTGATGATGTAAAGGAAAGAACAATTTATTTTTTATTGGAATAGCTAATGCACTCTCTCAAAGAAGCTTCCAGCTGCTCTGTTCATGGTGTTTTACCCTTAGGAAGGATTCTGCTCCAACTTGAATTTTAAACTTGCACAAACCCATTAACGTTTAATTCATTGATAAAATAAGTTATCAGTGGGAACATTTTCTTTGAAGTTTCCCTTGATTTCTACATTTGAATTTCCAGTAGCTATGGCATTTAAATGCCAAGTACGCACACTCAGTCAGGATATATATTTTGATTTTAAAAAACCCAAACTAGTAATAGTGTAATGTTTCTACCTTACATGACCCCTATGACTCTCACAGACACATTAGTTTCTCTACATTTTTTCTGAAGAAAATAAAAATGCATCTAGTCTCTCACAGGCATGAACCAGTGCAGGGCCTCCTTCAAAGTCTAGACAGGATGACACGCAAGATCCACAGTGTATGTCACCTCAGTCTGCAGAGACACAGAAATAACAGTGCTGGTAGGAAGCCAAGACAGCTACTCACTAAGAAAAACCTGCCAATTTTATAATTTCATTATTCTCTCACTTCCTTTATTCAACCCCCATCTTTCACTGTGTCTTGTGATTCCCCGACCAATTAACTGCTGAGATTGGATATGGCTACATTTTTACTACATTTGTGCAGTGAATTCTTCTGTAAAAGAAAGTGTTTGAACTGTTTATTGCAACAAGGAAGTACAGGAATAAGATGTACAGTAACTGACTGAAGCAGCAGAAAGCACACATGCCACCTTTGGAAAGTAGAACTGGTTTACTATCCATGCACAGATTTGGGGCATCACACAACTTAGGGAAAATTTTCTTAAGGTGACATCCCCGTCACTCAGATTTCAGATAAGAAGTATGTTGCCTTCATAGCTGTTTCCTTCCTAGCAGACTACCACTGGGAGATGTCCCTGACACGTGTTATTCTGAAGGTTTGGCTTAAGCATGGTCTATCCCTTGTGAGCTGACACATGAACATTCATGTTTCCTTAAGGATGGAAGGCACACCAGCAGTTTTCCAAAACACATTTCTTGGACTGGCTCTCAAGAGTAGAGCTCCATGGAGACTAAGCCATAACATGGCGTTCACTCTCTACCAAGTGTGGGAGAACTGTCCAGCTTCCTGCTATCCCCCATCTCCAGATGATGCACCTATCAGCAGCACTGTCAGGAGTTTGCCTGTTCTCTGCTTGGAAGTAACACACAACTCTGGGTGATATCCACTGCCAGCTGTACTCTCCCCACTTCAGCACTCCTGGAACAAGACACTGAGGGCTCCGGCTTGCTGGGGAAGAAGCCTGTTCCACTCCAAAGGATAGATAAAGAAGTCCCCGGACATTGCACTGAATTGTGGGGGGTTTCTTTTCTTTTGCTCTTTCTTTTTTAGCCAGGCAAAGAATAGTTTACCAGTGGAAATCAACTGAGTGGTTCAGGCATTCATGGAACATTATGGACAGTTGTGACATCAAAAAAATCAAAGCAGATATTAGTCATTTACTAGGACCATTTTAAGATGGCAGAAATATAGGTTTTGACTATCTAGAGTTTAATCAGTTTAGGCTACTTGCTTCTGTAGAAAATGATGCATTACTCTTTAGATATGTGTGAAACAAAAGCACAAGTACATTTATATTTATAACTTAGTGAAGTGGTTGGGTGTAACTGGTGACTACTTTCATCACTGTGTTTTGAGCACAGTTTTTTGAATTCCTTTGCAAAAGCGTGAAGTTGACTCTCATAGCCCACTGTAACTCTTCTGACCAAAACCTCTAAAGATACTTTTGCAACAAGGTCAGAGCTCAGCTGCATCCATAGCAGTGTGACAGCCAGAATGACAAACATTTTATGGCATCAAGTCTTTCTTCATTCTTCATGACACATTTCTCCCTTGTAGTCCTGTGATGGTTTGATCCAAAGGCTTCCATCACCTCTGCCCCTCTTTGAAAGGGCTTCAGTCTTAATCATGTTTCTCCACCTTATGTTCATACTCTTCAAAAAATTAGTTTGATTTTATCTATATGATGCATACTATGAGATGGACTTCTTAACTCCAGATTTGTCTCATATGTGAAGTAAAAATGTTGTATTATTTTTCTCACATCTTCTCATGCTTTTGAAAGGATTCAGAAGGCAGTAAAAAAATGGTGAAACTTTCATGGCATTTAGTTTCTGTTTATTAAAGTCTCTTGAGTCTTCTTGTGCGACCAGGGATTGTGCGTTGGGTCCATCCATGGCACCCCCAACTTCAACTTTGGCACAGCTCCAGATTTGCTCGGGTACCATGAAGAGATTGAGAAGGCAGAGAAGGACAGGCAGGCAGGCGGGAGGCAAGGGTGTTGATAGGATAAAATCTGTGCATATCTGTATTGGAGGCTTTCTTTAAGTATATCACACAAGAGAGCAGCCATTCATTTCTAAATGAAAGCTCACATTTAACCTGGACAGATTTTTATAATATCTATCTGTCCTTTCATTTTACTGAATACATGCTTTGGTTTAAAAATTAAAATATATTCTAAATTTTCTAGTCTAGTATGTTTTATACTTTAACACAATGTAGAAGAAAACCTGGCTGAGGGAGAAGTACAGGAATGACTCTTTTAATACTTCTTTGTGCTGTTGATGTTGAAGAGCCCAAGTATAATTTCTTTTCTTTCTGCTAAGTGCTTCTACATTTACAAGGACACATTTCTTAGCACACTCAAACCTCAGAATTTGACTGACTGCCTTGTCACTCCATCAACAACTCCTTCCTGCTGCACCACAGTGCTGAACTTTGACCTGTAGAGATTAGTTCACCCTAAAGAAAAGGGTAAAGGGTAGTTTGGTCTCCCAGCCCTTTTGATTTAGTCTTTTATTTGCAGACTTTCAGGTGGATTACCAGAAGATGTAGAGTCTGCTACTATGTTGGTGAATTTCTGTATTTTATATTTGTTCTCTCCTCCAACAAAAGAGTATTTAAATGATACCTTTTGGAATGTGAAACATGTTGTTGGATTGTAACTGATGACGCGATACTAGAAGATAATCAGCTGTTGTGGAAGCTAAATAATTTGTTAAACTGATATCAAAACTACAAGAGCAGTACTGTAGATTCTGAACATACATAGTCAAAAGATACCAGCATGACTGAGGACCTTAAATACAACAAAACAACTTTTTAAAAAGTTAGTATATAATAAAAAGCCTTTTATTTCTCTGCCTTATGTCTAATACTGCCATCTATTCAGATACCTTTTATTCCCTACTGGCTACAATACCACACACTTTGATGTTCGCAGGTACTGAACAAAAGGATTGTGCTTACCATCAGTAATGCACATACTTTGATGTAAGGATTTTGCCCAAACCTGCACAAAACCATAACAGAGAAGCACAAAATTAAGGAACAACATTCTTTAATGTCATTAAAGTGTTTAATGTAATTGAAGTCTTTAATGTTGGCTGAGACTCTTTGGATTCCAATTGTGTGTGTGTGTGTGCGTGTGTGTGTGTGTGTGTGTGTATAAATAAATTAGACTTAGCATTTCTGAATGACTTTTAAATAAAAATTGTGGGTGTTATCTATATGCATTTACCTAAGTGTAAACATATTTCCTTGATTTAAAGTTAAATAATACTGAACCCTTACTGGTGCAGCACAAGTATATGCAGATTTGTTGGGGTTTTTTTGTTTGTTTTTTTTTTAATTGCTACTAGGCTTGCAAGTATGGAAAAAAATAAGGTTTATTCCTCAATAGGAACGCAGAAGGCAATAGGTTATATGGTCATACCGGACATCTGTAGCAGAATCCAACACAATGCCTACAGAATCCAACCCCAATCAACCCCCTGTCTGAAGCGTGATTTAATTTCTATAGATTTTTCTCAATAGCAAAAGCACAAGATTCTCCCAAACTCATGAATATTACAATGCCTATATATTTCTTCTGGACATCCTCAATCTGATATATCCTCCTCGTAAACTTGATAGAATATTATTTAGTGATCTCCTAGCCCAATACTTGCGCATGGAGTTCACCTTTGCATCCACTTCTGTTCAACCATTCTCATCTAATTATTCATTCAGTGCTCTAGGTTGGAGGTCTCTGCAGGTTTGAAAGTTACAAAGCACCAAACACATCCTTTTGGCCCCTTGCCCTTTTAATGCCAGTTTTGAATTGATTATCTCCATCTGACCTCGATAAGAACCATGCAGCTGTGAGCCATGGCAGCAGACAATGGAGATGAATAACTCCCAGTTTCTCAGGTGACTTCTCACATGTCATAGACAGACAACACTATTTATCACATCTATTAATCTGCATTGCATTTTTTCCAACAGTTTTACTGTGAATCAGCAAAACGCACAGTTTTAGGAGTCATTTGGGCCTCTAAGTATTTGCCAATTAATTACAATCTGTGAGTACCATACTGCGTTCTGAATTCAAACATCTGCTCTGTGTTCTAGATGTTCTGGAAATTGTGTATTTTTAGACTGTGTTTTCATCCACCTAAGCAAAAGCAATGCCATACAAGGACTCACATGCTTCCTAGACTTGGGCATTCAGCTTTCTGTCAGGACAAACATACACATATCCTCAGTATCTATGTGTGGGAGCTGAACCTTTCATCGAACACACACTTCCCTTTAATGAGGTTCTGACCCAGCTGATTTGACAAATTGTTAAGTTTCCTCTACACAAATAAAACATTTTGCATTTTATTTTAGCTACAGTATTGTCCAGTGACTAGATGTGAATAGTTGTTATAATAAGCCATTATTTAAGCAGAGCCTATTTAAAGTTTATCTTGTGCAGAACACCAGAACAGAGGGCTGCATGTGCTTTGTTTCACTGAAGCTTTTAAGTTGCTCAGTGAACTGTGATCTTTAAAGAAGCCTGACTTTGATAGCTTTATGTCCTATCATATTCTCATCAAAACCAGTACTAAGCAAGGATCCCATTACTGTTCAAATAACTTTGTTAATGAATTATAAGCAATATGAGCGACATGGCTATGTCCTGCCATTTTTTCCTACTCTTTAAAGCTCAGTCTTAACTCTTTCTCCTGAAGCCCATCTGCAACTCCAAAGCCTTTGGCTAGGGAAGGGCTCCAATGGGATACCCCAATTTAAGAATCTCTCATGTTCATCCACATTGTTAAAGGATTCAGTCTCTGGATTACAGTGATGCTACTTCATACTTGCATTTGTAAAATTGTCTGTTATAGTTTTTTTGCAAGCTGTGCAGTTCCTAAATGCAAGTGGACTTTCAGAATGCTAAATTTTCTAGAACAGGATGAGACGGTTTCTAGACCTGCCGTGGTGTCAACTGGTCTTGTAAGGGCCTTTGATTCATTTGTATATAAAGGTTTGAAAGCAGTACCAAGAAATACCAGGATGTGTATGTATGTGTGAAGGGGAGAAGTGAGGATATAAAACTCCATAGAACATATTTAAACTGCAGGGTTAATAACAAAACCAAGAATGATGCATCTGAGAATAAGACTGTATAAAGGAAAAAAACCAACATAAAAAATAAGGTTCTTTTTGGTCTGACATGGGTCTTTAGGTAATAGAAAGAAACTTGGAAAGATCATAATAATCATAGTGAGTTCTCTGACAAGCGTCTATGGATTTGTGAAACAGGCCACTTCTCACCAATGAAAATCTGCTATTCTTATTTATCATCATGTGAAGGGCTCCATACTGTTTAAATGCAGTAATTATCAAAAGCACAATCCTAAGATGGAGTTCTGTAGTGTCTATCAGGTGGTAGTGGAGAATCCAGGCATGGCTTTTCGCTCTCCAGCAGCCAAAGGAAGCAGAAAAACAGACGGTGGGACATGTATTCTCTAGTATCCAGCAAAAGGGAAATTAGCACATCCAGTCACAACCAACACATTTTATTTGTAATTTCAGAATTTAACTGTGCATTTTTATGTCTGAGTTTGGTGATCTTCAGTTTTGGAGGTCTTCCAACAGATCCGCTACAAGTCTGTTCTCATAAAGCTTCAAAACAATGCTGAAATAGTAGTTTAAAAATACTGACCCCAGAGAGTCCTCTCTAGAACAAATACAGAGTCTTTTCAACAGTCTCATTCTTGTTGTCCACTTCAGTTGCAAATTTCAGCCTACTATAGAGTTACAATAAAATGAGTTATCATTTATCCTACACATTCCTTGCTCTAGCCCTCTCTTCACCAAGTTGAAATTACTTTGGATACTTTTATTAAAGGAAATTGTGCTAGGTGCAAACACTCCACTGAGAAATGAACACATCAGTGTTAGCAAGAGGAGAAGGAGAGATTTGAGAGTCTGTGATGAAGAGTGAAAAGTTAGTGAGAACAAGGATCTATACTAAAATTCAATCCCAAAGACAGATGTGAAACTCAGCAGAACAAAAATAACTAGTTTGACCACATTACTGCAAGTGAGTGCAGGTCACCTTCTAATCTTTCTATTACTTGGCTAAATTGTGTGGCTTTCCCTTTAATGGAATATTAATCTGGTTTAGTTGTAATTTGCAAAACCAGTCACCACTTAAATGACAAACACTGAAGATAACTCTCAAAAAGTTTGCATTTGACATTCTAATTATGACAATGAACTTGCACAGCTCTCCCTAATGATGTGTGTAACAAGGTTTATTCAACAAGGTTTTAAAGAAAACGTTAACAGGCAACACATGCACACCATCAATCATGTGCACACTCACAGGTATAGCCTGAAGGTCATTTGGAACATTAGGTTTGTTTTTTTAACTTATATCTAAAAGGCTTGTAACCTGTTGGCTGCCCTAGCAGCTGAGCTAGCCTGGGCTGTGCTTTGTTTCCATGTTCTCCAGTGTGCCTCATGGTGATATCAGTAGCACTGCCCAGCCAAACCTGAGGAGTGCGGGACACCAAATATATGTTCAGATAATTTTTTAAATTGCAAGAGTCCAGCACAAGCTCCCTGCCTCTTTTTTTTTTTTTTATTTTTCCCAGTGAGAGCATGCCAAATGCTCTCCTAGCAATGATTTTATGGCTTAAAATCATTATACATCAGTCTGTGGAACTTAATACTTACTATTTAATAGTATGCATTTCTACTATTTACTTCTTGCCTCCTCATCACTGTTTGTCAACAGTGGCCCCCTTCATAACAGAGTGCTGTAGACATTAATTTTAATAGCTTTTTTTTTTTTTTATTTATAACCTACATTATTTGCAGCCGTGTCCCATGAAATTAACTGCCTGAATAATTGCAATATTGCATGGAATCATTAAAGTTCAGTTTAAATCAGTTCAATCAATGCATGGTTTCACTGAGAGAAGCGAAATATTAGTCCATGACCTGAAGACTTTGAAGAAATTTGTCAGCCACTCCCATGCCTGGTGTCCAGTAAAAATTAATTTTTTTAATTTGAACACTAATGTTTGCCAGTAGCTTTGGGAAATTAATTACCATGCGTCAGATATATTCCTTCGGACACACTCTTCAATACCATAGTCCAGAAGGTACTGAATAGCATTTTACCCTACTTTATGTATCTTCATGTATCTAGATACCAGAGAGATATAAACAGTGGTGAAAACATACTGTATGTTCAAATCTCAAATCCTATCTATAATTTTTTGTTACATGTGTTAAAAATTCAGAAGTAGCTACAGCTCACTGCCAGGTTTCTTCTGCTTAAAAATAAAGACCAATGGCAAGCGGTATGTGAGGAAGAGAGGAAAGGAGGAAGGAAGGTCTGTGCAGTGGATCAGAATAGGATTATTTCTGTATTCAGTCTTCCTATTGGCAAGTAATTACAGATAACTAGGAAGATTTACACACAAAAAAAGATTTAAAATTTCCCCATATCAAGTATGGGAGACTTTGCTCAAATATGTTCATTAACTCATAGGTGATGGCTGTTAGTAGGGAAAAAAGAAGATAAACTCTTGGCACACGCACATTTTAATCATATGAAGGTATTTAAATCCACCACCTCCAAGCATACCTCATGGCACACAACAAGCACGTGCAGTGAGGGAGGCTCTGTTCTTGTTCCAAAGTCCATGGCTTAGGCCCATGTACACTGAAGATGTAGGAGTGTGGTAAGAACAGAAGAACAAACAAAATTCCCATAAAAGTTTATTACACACCCTGTTTTGGCTACAGTGAACTTTGGTAAAGGGTGATAGTAATAACCTGTTCCTTGGGCTGTGCTGTACTTCCACATTTACTCACCTCACTTTTTCCTCATTCCTCACTGGAAATGCTCCAGTAAGTGCAATGAAAGATGTTGAGCCCCTTTAAGAGCAATGAGTTACTCTTACCTAATGTGAAGACAACAAGAATTAACTCAAACTACTCACTCAGCTATGAAGTGAGAAAAACTGAATCATAGGAGTTGCTGGCAAATACTAAACATTTATAGAATGCTATAAATTTCCATGATGCATTTCCCAGAGTGCTGACATAGAGCACCTTTGCAGTGGGATTGGGAAGGGTTGGTTGGGTGGGCAGCAGTACAGTGCAGCTGGGTTCTAGTGCTGTCAGAGAAACTTCTGCTGACAAACATTTGTGTCTATCATACCAAGGGGCAAAAGGCTTCAGGATACTGTGACCTCTAGTCTGCTGCTTCTTAGTCCTTTCCAAAATCTCTCAGACTGAAGAACTATAGCAAGATCTGCAGAGAAGAACACAGACATTTTATAGTTATTGCTCCTAAGAACAAGTTAAAGTTCCACAAAGCCTGAGATGCACACTGACATTCAGCTTTGAGAGAACTGAACTTAACCTAGATTTTCTCTAGGTTTAAATGGAGTGTGCTGGTGATGTCTGACTCTAGGTAGGTAAAACTTACAGAAAGAAGCAAGATAGGATACAGCTTAAAGGGGAAAATAATAAGTATTTTTGTGATATATTAGATTTAGCCATGTCTACAGACCAAAAGAATCTGCTATTTCACACAGTCCACAGCTTTAATTGAAATTATTCATGCAAAAAAAAAACATTTCTCAAAAAAGTTTGTTCTTCATGTTCCTTAAATAAGTTGTGGTAACACACAGTAACCTCTCAAGAATAAATGGTATATGTTAATACAGACTGGCATACTAAGAATAATGCTCTTATTTTCATTAGTGACTGTTATACCAAAAGACAACAGATTGTTGTGACTACATTAACAAAGCATGATTTGAAGGGAGATATCTTTTTTTAAGATAACTGATATAACTAGAACTAAAAACAGCCAACCAACTAAACAGGTATAATTCAGGCAAAACTGCAACCTTCAGTTTAGCACAGATTATTAAAAAAACCCCAAACCTGCACTGAGCTTAACTAGGTTATGTTAGTGAGCTAGACAATCTGAAAGAAAAAAATGCTGATATTCATAGGGAATAGGGGAGTTTAAGACAAGATCAAAGACAGGAGAAATAGAAAAAAAATAATGATCTTCAGTGGAACCTTGAAGTGTTGTGGGCTGTGGGCGTACAGGGCATGGGGAGGCTCCCCTGTGAATCTCCTCTGTGATTTTGAATCTGATCAGAATAATGATTTTTCTTTCCTAGATTCATATAAGGAAGTTGCCTCCTCTCTTCCACCAGGATCAGATGCAGTTAAGAGATGCTGTGTATTATCTGAATAATGCGAGATTTTATGTCACAGTATTTATAATATTAATTATCTCAATGTTTCCTACTGGATAAAAGCCTGATCAAATAAAATCAAATTTGCTGATAAATGCTCTATTTGTTAAAAAAATACTAAAACCAGTCAAATATCAAAAGCAGTATGAAACTGGGTGATCCTGGAATCAATGCAAATGGTTTACCTTATTACAGCCAGTTGGTTATTTCACAGTATCTCAGTGACACAGTATCTCAGCCTGCATGATATTCACAATTGGGCAAATACTGGTATGGAATTTACAGTGAGTACCTAACTCAGGTGGTTAGAACCGAGCCTAGGTATGGCAACACCAGGCTGCATTCACTACAGTTATCTTACCCTTATATTCCAGTAAAACCTGTGAAGTATTACCTTGTCTATCAAACATTTGGATCAAATTTTTTTCCCCTCTTAAGCAATGTTAATAAAAAACAAGCTTTCCAAAAGTAGCTGGTGAGAGACAGTCCTCAGTGACTCTAAAAGCAAAAGAATAGGAGCCATATTTAGCTGCCAGTTCTTGAGTCATAGGGAAGTCACAGCAAATGTTACAGTGATAACAATCTAACTGTGCAGGGAAGGATGGAATGCTGTCTCTCTCAATAGTTGTGCATTCAGGAAATCCCAACTCTCTGAGATGAAACATCATCACTTGCTGAACTACAAAGCCAGTTTCCCAGTACAGAACCGGACATCCTATACAAAGATATCCTGTGGAAGCAGGATGAGCCTGGAAGAAATGGAGTGGACATTAAGTCTGATTGACTTCACCTTGGAGTTACCCATTACCAAATATTGCAGTTCAGAGAACGTTTCTAATGTGCTGCATGGGAACAACCAGTACTCAAAACAGGATCTAGGGAATGATCTAATTAATGTGAATGTAATAGAGGATATTTCTTCTGGTGTACCAGCAAGGATTTAGAAACCGGTGCTACTTACCATTACCTTCATAAGAAGTATATTTTTAACAGGTATTTAAACCTGCATACATAAATAGAACACATTTAGATCTCAGATACTCAATTTCAGAAAGTGAATAATCTGAAAGCATGGTATTCCTGATATCCTAAAAATAAAAACTGACGTTTAACATCCCCCCCAGCTTCCTCTCCCTCCCCCCCTCTATCCCCAGGAGATTGTTATAGACTTGTAGATTCAATATCTCCACACACTGGTAACTAGAACTAAGAACAAAATGTACCTTTCTTTTCCTTTTTTTTTTCTTTCTTTTCCCCCCCTCCCCCCTCCTCCGC
>VWZD01011934.1:1231-21234 GCA_013396695.1 Sakesphorus luctuosus | reverse complement strand
CTCGCCCCCCCAGTTGTTTTCAAATAGGTAATAATATGACATTATTATTCTTTACATTGCATAAATTTGTGCTCTGATATCCCATATTTTAAAGTGATTTTCCAGAGGAGGGCAATGGGAGCAAATCAACATCAGCAGGATTTCAGTATGGATTCACTGTCATGCAAGAAATAGGGAAAAAAACTGTTAAGCTTTAAAGAATGGTATTAATTGCTTAATGAAAGCAGGTTAATTGCCTATTTTATTTGTGGTTTGGGTGACCTTTTTCAGTTTTCATTTGTGTAGAAATTTTTCTGTGAGAAAAAACAATCCTGAAATAAAGTTTTTGTATTCTTTGCAGACCTCAGTCTGCTGTGATGGTGACAATTTGAAGATGAAGCACAGAGGAATTTTCTTCTAAACCCCCTTTCTGTAAAGTATTTTCATAATTATATTAACACTTGCTTTACTGTTAATATAATTTTAGTGTTAATATAATGTTTAGTCTTTGCTTTAAGGAATATGGTTTTTTTTCCTGACATCGTGTCTGCACTGAGAACCAGCCAAGTAAAGTGGCTGAAAAGTGCCATCTGCTGCCTCTGGGGGAAACAGCTGAGGCTGAGCAGATGCACTATGACTGGAAGAGCAAAAGATGTTCTGGCATCCAATCACTACAGGAAAGATTAAAAACTTGGGAGTAGAAAACAGCATTTTCTTTCTTAATTTTTAGAATCATACAATCCTTTAGGTTGGAAAAGACCTACAAGATCATGAAGTTCAACCTTTGACTTAAAACCACCTTGTCAATTGGACCACAGGTAGCACCAAATGCTGTGTCCAGTTGTTTCTGAAACACTTCAAGGGATGATGACTCCCCTGTCAGCCCATTCCAATGCTTAACTATCCTTTCAGTGAAGAAATTCATCCTGATGCCCTACTTGGACCTCTTCTGGTGCAGCTTGAGGCCATTTTTTCTTGTCCTGTTGCTTGTTGCATGATAGAAGAGGCCAACACCCACCTGGCTACTCCTTTAAGGTAGTTGTAGAGAGTGATAAGGTCCCCCTGACTCTCCTTTTCTCCAGGCTAAACAACCCCACTTCCCTCAGCCACTCCTCACAGGACTTACTCTCCAGATCCTTCACCAGCTCCGTTGCCCTTCTCTGGACTTGATCCAGCATGTCAACGTCCTTCCTAAATTGAGGGACTCACAACTGAACATGGCATTCAAGGTGCCTCACCAGTGTTCAGTACAGAGGGACAATCACTACTCTGGTCCTGCTGACCACACTATATATAATACAAGCCATGATGCCATTGGCCTTCTTAGACACCTGGGCACACTGCTGGCTCATGTTCAGCTGCTGTCGACCAGCACCTTCGGGTCCTTTTCCACTGGACAGATTTCCAACCACTCTTTCCTAAGTCTGTAGGGTTGTATGGGGTCGTTGTCACCCAAGTGCAGGATGCGGCACTTCATCTTGTTGAACCTCATACAGTTGATCTCAGCCCATTGATCCAGCCTGTCCAGATCCTTCTGCAGAGCCTTCCTATTCGCCAGCAGATCTACACTCCTGCCCAACTTGGTGTCATCTGTGAACTTACTGCGGGTGCACTTCATCACCTCATCCAGATCATCAACAAAAATGTTAAACAGTTCCAATACCAAGCCTTGCCTTTGCAGCAAAAGTAAGTTATTTTCCATTTGGAAAAACATACTTCAGCACCACTGACATTTTTCATAGAATGCATCATCTGGTACATCATGCCTATAGCTTTAAGAAAAGTTAATGCATATATTTAGCTCTATTTTATATGTATGTACACACCTAGATCATCCACTGTGTTTCCTTTTTGGCCTTGGCATACTGGAAGTAATTTCATATTCACTTCCTTAAGCTGAATTTAAATCAGTTGTCAGTAATTAAAATTAGGGATATAAAACCAGTTTCCACATCTGTTTCCTTATTCTTTTTGCTCTAAAACTCCTTTCCTCTAATGACTTCCAGACACCATTTTTACCCATCAAGATAAAAACCTTAGCTTGCATCCCCTTGAACTCTAAAGGAGTTATCCTGGTACAGCTGTACCATTTGGACAGTACCTCTACCTGCAGGGGGTTTTGCTGGTCTATTCCTGCTAGTGTACTGACATCCTAAATCTGTCTAAAATTACTTTTCTTTTTAATCCTGGATGAATTGGTATCTCCTAAAATAGAAGATCTATTGCCTGAAGATTTTGTGAAGGCTGGATGACAGAGCGATAAACCACTGCAGTTACAGTGGTCTTTCCCAGCTTCTGGAAAGCTGGAGGTCTTTCCAATGCCTAAAGATGATAGTGAGAAGGGGATGCAAAAGCAGAAACAGAGGCAATGTTTCTTGGTGCATCACTGCAGGACCTAACAAAGGAATCTCAGGACTCCAAATTCGATATAAATGTGTTGAAACAGACAAATCCATAGAATTTGTCTACTTGTGTTTTACCAAAAGACTTATATCTAGTGGCTTTAAACATATTAAGTCTCAAAGAGATATGGTTGACAATTACTTCCTAAGAGGAGTGCATTTATCATGGGCCTGTAGGGTCTGGAGAGGACTGAATGTATGGAACAAATTAATAAGAAAATTATTTTTCTCATATGCAGAGATTAATCAGCTATTGCTGAGATCTTGCTCCAAAATTTGGTGACATTCATAAATAAGGGATTACTTTTCTTACAGGAGGATATGTATACACAGTTGGAAGGAACATGGGATGGCCCACATAATAAAAGTTTAAAGTCTTGAATATGTTGGGTGGGCAGTTCCAAAAACACACTTCACACACTGCATACTTTCTTGAAAATGGGCCAAATGCAGAAAACAAATTAATTATGTTCTCCAAATTACATCTGTTGTCTTTCTGCATCCCAGCTGAATTCAATCAAGAGTTCACATCCTGTAAAAGACAAAGCTACTTATGCTGCACATGATGTGCCAAATACTTCTTGTCATGGTATAGGGACTTGGGACACCACTGTCAGTCAGTCCAGCTTATTTTTCCCGCAGTGTTTGAACCTGATCTACCTCATTTTGGAAGCAGATGCTCAGTCATTTACTGTATTTTAGCTGAGTTTCAGTATTTGCATGCTGAAAGGGCTGTAGCTTCCAACTGAGGATACAAGAATACTTTAAGTCATTTTGTCTATGTTAACTTGTAATCACACTTCCAACTAAATGGAACAGATATACAATAGATAAGTCCCCATGAGACAAAATGTTTGAATTTTAGATGTTGCTGCATCAAATCACAGAATTACAGCATTATCTGTCTGATGCACACTATTGATGGAGACCTTGCAGCACATAAAAGATAAAATTCAGTCTGTGACCTCTTTAGGAGCTGAACCGTGTTGATTTCAACAGCACTACCACTCTGTTTTCTTATATGTCTTTATGTACTCAACATTTCTCTCAATAGCCTAGACCGAGAAGCATACTTAATGTGATTAAAGTTTACAACAGGGAGTAAAGGAAAAAATAATTAATATTTCTGTATCATGTTTAATCTTAAAACAAGTTGGAGGATTTTTTTTTCTTGGCTCAAGGAATGAAGGTTAAGAATGATCTCAACTGACAGATGATTATTATTTGATTTACAGGAAAAGAAAAAAACTCTGTTTTAATTGATACACAATTTAGAAACTACTGAAGTTGCAACATGAACTACAAACATCAGTGAAGTGTAAAGATATTTTTTCCCTTTATCTGCAGGGTGTTACGGCTGTAAAACACTTTGCAGGTCTTGACACATGAAGAACTTTCTCCTAATACCTGATAAGCCAAGTCACTTATCTCTATAACTCTTTGCCTAAAAGTCCCTAGCATGTTGATAGATACAGGGAATTGTTCATTTCTCTATTAGTAGACACCACAAAAAGTGGTTGTTTTGTCAAAATTAATAAATGGATACAAATAAAACTGCAAGTCAGAGAATTATATGAGAAAACATAGATATTTTGAAATATATTGTTAGACCTTGGAGAACAGTATACTTGATGACTGTCTTTTTGCCATTTTTCAGGCCTCTCATGTGTAAGATCAAAATTAATCTCTGAAAGGCTACTTACTTTATTCAAAGTGACAAAAATATCTGATTTACCTCAATATGTACCTTCAAATGTTGTGTACAACAAGGGTGCACATAACTTAGCCTGTGGCCCTGGTAGTTTTGAAAACTCAGGACAATTATAAATAAGCATTTCGAAAAAAATGTAATTTACAGACAAACCAAAGCAACCAGTGCCACTGTCTTTCCATTCCCGTGGTCAAAACCATACCACTTTCTAGCATCTCAAAGGCTTGGCAAGCTGCTTGACTTCTACAGCCTTTTAGAAGAGTTAGGGATGTAACCAGGAGCAATATGTTTACTTGGTTTCAGATAAAGATATAAACTTCTCATGCATGTGTCTAACTTCTTCAGTAAAAAGAAGAAACTAAATTTAAAATAAAAAGGAACACCCATCCCCCCAACAACTGCTGTGTTCCCCATGTGATACAGAATCCCACTGCTTTTCATCAGCTAACAAAAATTGAGAAATAAAAACCAGATTAAAGTCCCTAGTGTCATTCTTTCACATCTTTTAAAACCAAAACAGAAATTGCTGTAGCTGAAAACTAGATTACAAAGTCAGAAACTTATTTGATCAAAACCTGGTCATTTCTGCTACCTACACGTGGCATCAAAGAAATTCTTTGTAATAGTTTGACAGTCTTCATTCAGTCAAGCTCAAAGACACAAGGTTTTTTAAATATTCATTTTTTTTCTCCCTCATATACTACCAGGATACACAACTAAGATGATCTTTTTGCATCATTTATATCTCTGTATCCTCCAAGAATCAGGTAAAAAAAATAATTGAAAGAAAAACATCAACGATTGAGAAAAATTATTGTGAAATTACCATAGAAGGGATCTCACACTGAAGATGTTCTAAAATTCTGATGAAAAGGAGAAAAATTATCTTCATTATCTTTCTAAAAAGCAGTTGAATGGTTTTGCACCACATGTTCCACGAGTATAAAAAAAAATCTGTCTTCCAAACTCTTCTTACATGTAACACTCTACCCCCAGAGAAATCTGCTTCTGCTTTCCAAAAGATCACAGAATCACAGACTATTCTGAGTTGTATTCTGGGATGTAAGTACTGAATTGAAATGTCACATGGAAAAGTTACTAAGAATTGTTTTGAACATCTCAGCCTGGAAAGCAATGCAACATTTATTGAGTCCGTGTTCAATATAAAATGAAATCTGCTAAAAGCATATTTTTGTGGTCACACAAAAAGCTCCAGACCTACCTCCTGAGAAGGCAGAAACACAAATGCAACATTTTCAAGCATTTAGGGTATGTTTTTTTTTTCAACAAGAATGCTACTATTGGCTCTTATGGTTTTAAGAATGGAAGAGCAATAGAATTGTTTAGGGGTCCACCCTGAAACTCTGGCAATCAAAATGGTTGTGCAGAAACATGGTGGTACCAAGCAGCAGCTCTTGATCTGACAACTGACTCTTGTTTTCACTTGCTAAAAAAAGCATCAGAAACGCTATGTCCTGAGATATTCAACAATGGAACACTGACAGCAGCAAAGCCTCAGGTAGCCTTGGGAATCTGCAAGGATGAAGGAACCAAGACCAGAAGATGAAGAGAATGGCAGGAAATAAATATAAGTAAGAATAAAAATCTGAAAGTAAAACCAAATCAAAACTAGTGATTTGTGCTACAATTTCCTATCCATTCCTGAATATTACACATCATCTTTTCATCCCTATTATCTTTTACAGACATCCACATACGTATTATGTTGTTGATTATATCCCATGGTATATATTCCACAGTAGGTGATGCACCACAAATCTATGCAGGTTCAAACAAACTTCAGTCCTGAGTTTCTGCTTCTCCATGGGCTTTGGTGATGCTTCACAGTAACCTTGGCTACAGGGCAGCTATTGATTCAAAATACAAATACAGTGTGAGAGAATTTCACAGCACAACAGGGTTATTGTGACTTGTCTGAACAGCCGCTGTTTCAGCAGCAAATGCAGGACGCAAGTGTCTTAGTACCTTGTAAAATGCTTTGCATTGATTTCTTCTTGTACCTATCCATGAACTTACAACTAAGATTTAAAAACCAGAATGTGTGTCAACATACCATTCTGCTAGTGTGACACAAGCACAGTACTACCAAAGTATACCACCAGAATGATGTTTTTTAAGAAAATGAAGGGTATAAAAGAAAGGAAATAAATGAAAACCCAAAAAAATTGACACATGCCACCCCTGAGTTGCTGCCCAAAATGGCAAACTTCTTAGCACCAGACATATTCTGCAACTCAGCTCATCCTGCCTACTGCCATCATGTCTGATGCTCTAGAATTTTTCTCCAATACTTTTATGACTTCATTTTAGCTTTGTTGTAATAATAGCTCTCACTGCGAGTGTGACTGTGTGCTGCTGCTTAAAGACAGAGCTCTAAGTTAAAAATTTGGTGCAAATGAATAATTTCTTTGGAACAAAAATTTATCTGGAAACAAGCTGTTCAGCAGCATGCCTATGATTTTTAAAAGTATTATTAAATACTATTATTTAATTCTATTTCTACACTTTTTTACTAACATGGCTTATGGAATAGTCTATTCATTTCAAACATCATGTAGAAATAACCTTTATTTTACAGTTGAGTGATATTATACAGTCATTTGTACTTCCAATGGAGTGGAGGGAGGATGCAAAGTCATATTCAATCAAAGCAAAACCACTCTACCTAAGTCTGAGCAACAGTGAATCATGCCCATGGGAGACTGTGTCTTCCCCTGCCTGAAACCCCTTCCAGGCAGGAGTTGCTTTCCCCTGGGAATTCCTTCCAGTCCCCGTAGTCTGGCTCCTTACAAAAACAGACACAGGCTGGCTGCCTTTCCAGCTGTGCACCTGTGGTAGCAGCAGTGACAGAAGTGTTGCAGTATCCAGGAGGATTTGTGCATGAGCACCCCTATGCAGTATATTCCTCCTTAAGAAATAGAGTCACATGGTTTGGGTTGGAAGGGACCTTAAGGATTATCTGTTTCCACTCCCTCGCACCATGGGCAGGGTCACCTTCCACTAGATGAGGAACAGTGAATTTCAATCAGGAATTTCACATCTATCAAAAAGGTTACATGTATTTCTGAATGAGTCCTGGTCTTAATGAGGGTATAGATTGAAATATTACAACAACAACAAAAAAGTGCCACTTCTTAAAAATTTAATTTTTTCCAGTGAGTGATTTACTCTGGAAAATCTTAGTCACTTTGGATCTGAACAAGTGAAATTGAAATGAGTTTAGGCTTAAAAATTACAAAATACTCNGTAAATATAATTTTAATATATATTTTATTAATAATAATAGTAAAATATTAAGGAAAAATAAAAATAATATTTAAAAATATATATTATGAGCATACAGCATAACTTTCACTGTAAAAATCTATTTCTACAGGAAAATAAATTTTCTTACCAAGGAAAGGTCACTAAGAAGGTCTTAAATTCTTACAGGGACTTAAACATAAAGGGTTTNCAACAACAAAAAAGTGCCACTTCTTAAAAATTTAATTTTTTCCAGTGAGTGATTTACTCTGGAAAATCTTAGTCACTTTGGATCTGAACAAGTGAAATTGAAATGAGTTTAGGCTTAAAAATTACAAAATACTCCTTGACTCATGTTTTATCAGTTATTACACAAATTTGAAAGATTAAAATGTTCAGACATAACAGCTCAGGTTTGAAAATATTTTCAGCAGTGGCCTTATTTTATTTCACTTTTAATTCATGTTTAATTGATTTACTTCACTGTGAAAAAGATATTAAATGAAATATTGAGCATGTATGAACATGTAATATTTTATTAGTNTTAAACATAAAGGGTTTTCTGAAGAAAATTTGGAAGTTGCAATAATATTTCTGTAATGGAAAAATATAGTCTACTATGTTCAGAGTGGTCTGGGAAATAACCAGCAGTGAGAAACTGGAGCTGGGATTATGCCAGATTGTTTTGTTTCAGTAACACGGGTATGCCCTAAGGCCTGCTCTGTGAATGAAGGACATTTATCACTGTTAATGTAAACAGTATGTAGGAGGCAAAAGAATTTTGATAAAATTATTTTTATCAAAACAATTTGGACATGGATTTTTATTTTCATGTGCATTTGGGAACTGACAATGTCCAGATGCAAGCTTCCATGTTTCTGCCCATCTGTGCCCTCTGCTTAGAACCATAAATTGTAACATCGAGCCTTCAGGTAAAATTACTAAATCTACTGCCTACATTGGGGGCCTTACTCTAATGAAAGTGATTTGTTTTCACTTTGAACTGCATGACCAGGCAAGCAATGACATACAGCTTAATGGAAAACATTTTAGGAAATATGAATTACCATGGAGGATGAAATTATAAAAAAGACTGACAGATAACAGAATATATTTTTAAAAAATTGTATGTCCAAAAGTCAGTCAAAAATATTATCATCAGTCATCATCAGTTTCAAACGTGTTTAGTCTAAACTACATCAGTAATGAAAATCAACAAATTTTGAATACATACTCTGCGTATGTATAGGCATCACTTTGCAATGCCAGATATAGGAGAGCTTGAGCTGCAACACCATGCTGCAGATAGGCAAATCTGGCAAACACATTGGTGGAGAGTTTGTAATCTGCAGTGTTTGGGCTTCCATTCTAAAACTAATTTAGAAGGTCCAGCTCTGACTCAAGAAACCAGGCTGTTTCCAAAATGGAATATGAACGCTGGAGTATGGTAACTATCTCTGAAGACTTTGCAATTCACAAACTCAAAAATATTTTTTATAGATACTATGAATACTGTTATGTTTTGAACTTTTCTCCATCCCAAAATGATACTCTGCCTTGTCTATCCTATGCACCATGTCTCAGATGCAGTTTTTAAACACTTGCAATCTGGATTTTTTTCAAATATTCATAATATCCGAAGTACTTTGTTTTTTACAGAGTTAGGATCTCTGGTATGCTGCATAGAAATATATTTAGTAGCTTTTATCGCACTTTTGATAGGAGAGCACTTTTATATAATTTAATTTGCACACCAGGCAGTAACTGGAATGAGTGTATCATGAATCCTAAATTGTTCACCGCTTCACTAGCTGGACTAGAAATACCATAGTTATTTTATTTCCATTTCTGCTTTCTCTTAGCAATTGTGTAATGAGTCAGTTATTAATATTAGCTATTAATATTCTTAAATGGGTATAATGTATGAAAAATATGTATATGTTCATGTGCCTAGAACCATGTATTGTGCTCATTAAAAGAATGCCACTAAATTGTCATTACAAACTTTATGAATCCACATGCAAGGAAATTATTTTGAAAAGTTGCTCAAAAGATCTACCATCATAGTGTCCTTCCTATTAATCACAATGAAAACCATGTATCCTACAAATCCATGTATTTGTAGGAATTAGACAGATGTAAAATGGATTACAATAAAGAAAACTAAAAATTACTAATATTTAGTAAAGGTGATTATGAATCATTGTTGATTAAATTTTGCAAACTGCTATGTCCACTAATGAGCACAAAAGCTGATTTAGTAGAATTAGTCCTTTGTATTCCATAGAGTAATATATCCCTCTTTGTATTGAAGGGACAAAAGGGAAGTGTCATCAGGGAGCTGTCTGCCTGCACACACAAACACACTCTATAGAAATTGCTATGTTACTGGAAGCATGGAGGAATGTCACTAGGAAAACACAGGAAACCCAAGCCAAGATTTGAGATAGCTAAATTCATTTATCAGACATTTTCATTCAGATTTGAGAAGAGTATTTCAAAAGGCCCTGGTTTATTGCTGCCTGTTAAAAGGGCCTATGGCATTCTTTATGATTATTAGTGAAACAGAAATTAAATACCAACTGACCCGTACAGTGCTCAGTGGAGTCACATGGTCTGGAGACCCAGATACTGCAACTGCATCACACTGTGTGAGGAACAGCACGTACATTCCCACTTAGGATCTTCTTTGGAGTGCCAGTACAGATGAATGAAGGAAATGTGATGAAACTTCTTAAGCTAATGCCATGTTAAGAATGAATGCTCTTGTTTTCTGTTTCAAACAATATATGAATTGTTTTTAAGCCTCAGTTCAATTTTAAAAAAAAGTGATGATGTCTCAGTAATGTTTACTAGAAATAAAGACAGAATCCTGAAAGATTCAAAATGCCTGTTAAAAGAAGTCATATGAAATATAACATTGCCATTAAGTAGGTGTACATTGACTAGCTCAAATATTAAAAAACATAGACATGTTTTTTAACATGCAAAAGGTACATCAACATCCTAATGCCAGACAACATAAAACTGCCAACAGCATTATGCAGGAAGATGATTATTTCTTGGGCAGAATATTATGAATCACTGCTTGTCAAAAAATAATTCAGTGCCACTCATAGGTCTTAATACAAAGGCAAACTGAAGTCAAATTGTCAATGGCATCGATCTCTTCCTCTGTTTTGAGCAGCAACCCATACAGTTCTAGCCCTAATTCCTACTGCTCTGGTTCAGGAGGCAGTCTGCCCTTTTCCAGCAATCTAGAAACCCAGAAAAAGAAGTCTGCTGTTTGAAGAAGCCCCAAAATCGAAATGTTATCATTAATCCTTTTTAATACGTGTAACCGGTTCAGCATGTTTAAGTGATGGAGTGAGTTACTATTCTACATGTATAATTTCTACCTAAATATATGTTGCCACATCAATTCTGTCACAAAGATTAATTTCATCCAAGCTTTCCAAACTATTTTTTTGTATAAGAAATGAAACATAGGTTATAACTTTTTCTTTCTTGATTCTCTCTAATAAATGCCATTTGATAGCACTCTGTGGCAAGCATTTGAGAAGCACTTGGTATCTTTTCTTCTCCTTTAGCAGAAAAGTGGCATTCCATTACAAGTAGACCAAGCACACACTAAGCTAATGTGAGAAGAATTAGACTTCAGCTATTAGTTTATATCTGTTAACAGTAGCTCAAAACTTTGCATGGTTGCTTTATGTAACAAAATGTATGAGTCATGTTTCCTAATAAGCTCACATGTGGCTTGCAGAAGTAGTGCCTGCACAGCTCCAGTCTCAACTGTATTTTTCCAAAATCATCCCTTTGCAAAGCCATGGTTTGCAATACCAGACAAAAGCCTGCTGCTGCTTCTCCACACACAACCTAGAACACTCTTTTTGAAAGCACGCTTTCTGCTTCCAGAGACGTTCATTTCTGAAAAGCTGAGTACTCACCACTGAAGAACCAGAAACTAAGTCTGTACTAAAGGTTTCCTTGATACAATAGAAAAGAAACATGTAGGAAGCAAAATCAGACATATGTTGGTGAAGGGCCCACCAGCAGCTTGAGAAGCAGTTGAACATAGGTCAGGCATGAGGCACTTTAATTAAAATTTTGTGAAGGCCTTATTTAAAGTTTCTCTGCACAGAAGCTCAATATTGTCTTTGTTCAGTAGGAATTGACATTTTTCTCTTTTAGTTTAAATGAAGGAGATGGATGCTGGAACTCCCTAGACCAGCAAGCTCCAGTGGAGACTGTCCTTGCCTGTTACCATCAAACTTTTCAAAATGAAGTGAACCTAAAATATAACAACATCTTTAGGCAGACAAATGAGAGTCTGGCCATTCAATTTGCATTCATAGAGGCTTGCCCAAAGAATAACCCTCTATCTGCAGTCACTTTCTTATGAACAACTTAATTTAAGATGATTTCAGGAGCAGAAAATCAAATTATTCACAGTGGATAGATCTTATAATAACAAGATACTTTTATCTCACAGGCAGCAGTGTTGTCAGTACTGAGGCATAATTGGGACTACAAAACAGTACTTTTTCTGTAAAGCAGCTGATAGAACAATAGTGACTTTTTAAAATAGACTTAATATTGACTTAGGTTGTTTACTAGAAAATGTTCCACAGCTACGTGACATTATGCTTTGCTAAGTATTAACATGCACAAAGCCTTGTCTTCCAAACAGTCACTTCATCTTTGGATTTTGGATCCGTAACTATTCATATTCTCTTAGCTGACTAGTGGTGGAAGCAAAAAAAAAATCACCTAACAGAATCTTTAATGAAACACTCAGTCCTATCCTAACCTAAATTTTAGGGGAGGGTAGTGTGAGAAGATAACATTTTTAGTAAAATAATTCAGTCCCATAGAAAGGCCATGGGGATGTGAACAAAACACAGTAAATAAAAATATTAAATGAGAGCAAGGACAAAGTTAAGGTAAATGTCTGAAAGTTAAACACTCCAAAGCAATACTCAGCATTTCTCTAAAATTTATCTCATACTTCTTTTAAAGAGGAAGGAAACAATATATATGTAATCCACCATGTAATTAATTATATAATGTATATGTGATGAAATTTTAAAATTTCCATTACTAGTAACGATGCTTAATCATCCCACAAGCCATTTAGTTCATTTCATAAAATAGTTGTTCTCATCAAGCCTCATTAGGTATAAATCACTTTGAAATTTTCTTTAAGTCCCTTCCCTGATTATGGTTTCCTTAAAGGTATAAGGTTTATCTTGTAACTGGTTCATAGGCTATTTAGAAATATTCTTACATCAGACACTGAGATATATGACCTTTTTTTTTTTCCCACCATAATGTCACTGTAGGAGGTGCAATATGGCAAATAGTCACTAAAGATTGTCCCAGGTCATCCACAGCCTCTTGGAACCAAGGAAACCACGACACTAAAAGAAGATAGGGCCATTGTTGGCTTAAACCATGAGCTGCACAGACAGATCTTTCACATCTTTTTTTATTGTTATTCATATGAAGCAAGTTTGGAGCATGGAAGCAAGTTTAGCTGAAAGAAAAACAAAGCACAAGGAGTAACAGCATGACTCTTAAATTTCATCATTGCTTTAGAGCTCCTACCACTGGAGCAGTTACTCTAGATTATTAGCAACCAAGGCGAGATTTGTGCAAAAACTATCACAAAGATTCATTGATAAAGAAGTTCAAAGACTGTGTTAGGGATGCACAGGCCTTCATCCAAGATTCATGTCAGAATTCATCAAAATGCATGTATTACTGGAAGCTCTGGAACAGATCATATAGTAATGCCTAGACAAGTACTCAGCTGGTCTGTATGTCCCAAGAACTGTATTGGTTTTGAGTTATCATGGGAGATACATACGCTAACCCTTTACTCACTCCCACAATTTGAAATAAACAGATTAGGGATGTGCAACCAATTTTCTTCAGATGGTTCCTTTTCATTTCCATCTGGAAATTTTGTCTGAACATAAAAAAGAGGACTTCATCTGTTGGGAAAGCCAGATACTACAGATTCTCTCATGGTGCTGCAAAATAGCTAAAAACCTTAGATGAAAAGCCAGTCATAGACCATTAATGAAGCTGCGTCCTGGGCTCAGACTCCTCTGGACTCACTGAACATCTGTCACGTGTATAAGCACTAAGTCTGATACATACAGAATATACCAGTTTCTGCTGGCCATCTATGTGCAGTTGTTTGACATACAGAGACATACAGAAGATGTGCTGGATCCACTCTCCATGTCTCCATGTCCTGGTACTATTTCGGTAATACAGTACCAATGTTTGTGTACCTACATTTCCATTCAGTGTTTAAGAGCCCAGAGTGGATGATCAGAGACATTAACAAAGAAGAAACTTGGAGAGGTTGCTGTGTAAGTAAGTAACTTTACTTGTATAAGACAGCAAAACTTTTGACTTCATAAAAGGCAAAGGTATTATGGGAAAATATTAATAGTACACAGTTCTTGTGAAAAACACTCTTCAAAAAAAACCAGATGTGGCTGCTGACCAATGGTTTCTGTTCTAAGATTTCTATTCTGCCACACACACTTATCACACACTCGCGAATCAGGTCCCAGTCCCTCTGGGTCAGCCAGCACCACCAATTGGGAGGAACAGGCAAGCTCTGCCCACTCAGTGTCAGGGTTCCTGGCTGGCAGCTTGGCTCTAACAGTTTGAGTTCAGGCTCTGCCCTTTATATGTTGGGACATCCTTTCATGGAATTCCCCTCTATCCAAACCACCAGGGACTACTGTCTTAATTATTTATTGCTTTCTAATTTAGACTGCAAACATAAGCTGTCAATGGCCCTGCTAATCACACAGCCCCAGGCATATGTCTTTGACTTTATCTAAGACCAATTACTGATTGTCCCCAGGGATTCTGTCCCCCTCTGGTCTCCTGCCACCACATGTTACAGAAAGTGTGAAACTAAGCAGCAGTTATGTAACAGGGTTCATCTGTACTTCCTTGTTTTCAGGTTTATACTGGATTACTCTAACCGGAGCTGGGCAGCAGCAGTCAGGGTCCCATTTACAGTGGGTTTTGTCATACTTTTAAATTGTTGGCTTCTTTTATTTTCTCCTTATACCCAGACAGAATTTCTCATCGTAATTTCCAGCATTGTCTCTTGCCGTTTATTGTGCACCTCTGAGAAGAGCCTGGTTTGGGTTTCAATACATCTGCTGTAGTGCAATGGGCTGAAATTTCAATAGAAAGCATTATTAACTCAGACACATCTGCTTCAAACAGTCAATTAGAGCCAGAAAAACGAGACCACTGAAACCCTCATGTTTTTCAGATATTTTCAAAATATACTGTTTAATGGAATTTACTTAGGTTGCTAATGTGTATCTTTAATGATGGTAGTAAAATAGGCAATTAGTTACAGGTGGGAAGCCTCATATATGTACAGCAAATAAGATAATTGTTCCCATGTGCCCTCATCAAGCTTCCTACAAAGTATTTTCTCGCATTGTAAAAAAAAAAAAAGGGGGGTAGTAGTTACTCATTTTAGTGTGGCACTGTGAGGAACAAATAACTAAAGTTCATTTACTAGCTTTGAAAACAGAACTTGCCATTTAAGTGCTAAGTATAAACTTACAGGCAAAATACCCTTATGTTTCCCCATCTCTCTCATTAAACCTTAAGGTTGATGGCAAGAAATGACACAATTCTCTTCAGCCAAGTTTATGTGCCAAGTTAACCTGGAAAGGCAGTTTTGAAGACAAGTCACAACAAGCCACAGGATTTCCATAAGAATATGGAAAGAGATGCTTCACTAGAAATGTTTTACATTGGCTCCGAAGTGTTATATCTAAGCAGCTTTGTTTTGAATCAACAAATTTGGTAGCTACAATAAATTAAAACAATCAAATTACTTGTTTTTATGAACTGTAATACATAATTGAGCATGTGGACAATGATTAGGACCATAATTAGATGAAGATATTTGAGGAAAGAAACTATTCTGAAATACATTTAAATTAATCTGAAATACAGTCTATTCAACTTCTGGAAATAGAAAGATAACATTTCAGAGAATTATTTTCATCTCTACAGGAACATGACAACTGAATGAGATCTATGGTCTCCCTAGTCCTCCAGTAGTGACAGAATATGCAAAATGCCCCTGTCCAATGAGACAGCATCAGACTGTTATTCTGTAACTTGTAATCTGAGGGAAGGCATATAGAATTTGATTTAATTTAGATTTACTATCAATTCTAATAACAGTTAATTTTTTCCTTATGTAAGTAGCCTAAATGGGACTCATTTCACTCATACAGCAAACTGAAAGTTCAGTTTCTATGCTGCTTGTCTAAATGACAGAGAATAGATACCCAAAATACAATCTACATTTAGAAGGCAGAAAAGAAGACTTAAGGTGCTCATTGAAATTTACTTTCAATAGATACATTTTAGTATAAATGGTAAGGTAATCATTACTGAAAAAAATAATCACGCCATACATACAGGACTACAAAAAATTCTTGTACAAATCTCTATAAGCATCACACCTCTGATTACAATTGAATATACAAAAAAAAATCCCTAATGTCCAAATAACATAAAAAATTTACAGAGTCACTTTTAGAGTACTGTTCTGATATGTTGGATATCTTCTTACTTGCCTTGAAACCTGACATTAGAGCATATCCACAACACAATAGAAGGAGGATGAACAAATATTTAAACAAATATTAAAAGCAAAGTAGCTTTGATGACATGGACTTTCATTGCAGCTGTAGCCCTCACTGCTTGTGCTGTCCTGGGGGTATTTGGTAGCTAAGCTTATTTATGCCTATGGGAACTGTAACACAACTTAGGAATGGAGAAGCAGAGATAACATTTATGTATCTTATGAATACTGGAACTGGCCAAAGTTCAATTTTTTCAGCCTGAATATTCTCCAAAGCCTGGACACAATAAAGTCTTGAGACAAGAGCATGTAATCATTATAACATCAGCCTTATCAGAAGGTTATAATTTATAAAATCCAGAACCATGTTGGTAAATGACACATTCACAAATCTTTTAAATACCTCCAAGAGCAATGACTCTACCACTTTTCTGGACTGCTTCTTTTGGTGCTTCACAACCCTTTTGTGAAGAAACTTCTCCTAATATCCAATCTAAACCTTTCCTGGAGCAACTTGAGAACATTTTCTCTTTTCATTTGTTTCTCAGGAGTAGGGGCTGACCCCCACCTCACTACAACATCATTTCAGGGAGTTGAAGGGAGTGATAAGGTCTCCCCTGAGCCTCCCTTTATTCAGGCTAAACAACCCCTGCTCCCTCAGCTGCTCCTCATAGGGCTTGTGCTCCAGACCCTTCATCAGCTTCGTTGCCCTTCTCTGGACTCACTCCAGCACTTCAATATCCTTGTAGTGCGGGGCCAAAAGCTAAACACAGGATTTGAGGGCGGCCTCACCAGCGTTCAGTACAGGGGAACAATCACTTCTCTGATCCTGCTGGCCACACTAGTCCTGATATAGGCCAGGATGCCATTGGCCTTCTTGGCCACCTGGGCACACTGCTGGCTTGTGTTCAGCTATCGACTAGCATCCCTGAGGTCCTTTGCTCCTGGGCAGCTTTCCAGCTGCTCTTCCCCCAGCCTGTAGTGCTGCACCAGGTTGCTGTGACCCAAGGGCGGGATCTGCATTTTGTCTTGTTGAAGCTTGTATTGTGGCCTCAGCTCATCAATGTAAATGTCACAAGCCCAAAGAGTTACCATGAATTGAGCTAAATCCAGCTGGCGTCCAGTTACAAGTGTTGTTCCCCAGGACTCACTATCAGAGCCAGTCCTGTTTAATATCTTTAACAATGATTTGGCTGAGGGAATAAAGCACCCCCTCAAGTCAGTTTGCAGGTGACATTAAGTTGGCTGGAGTCTTGATCTTCCTGAGGGTGAGTAGGCTCTGCAAAGGCATCTGGGCAGGCAAAGCATTTACCTAAGTTCTGTTGCCATTCAACGGAAATATGAAGCAACTGGAGAGAAACCAAAGATGAGCAATAGGAATGTTGAGAGGTCTAAAAAACATTTATTACAATAAAATATAAATAATGACATAATATTAATATTAGTACTTATCCTATATGTCTGTGACAGATAATATAAATAAGCAATAAATTAAAATTTCATAAAGGGAATTTGTGGTAGATATTAGGACAAGGTTTTGATGGACAGTTTCGTTATGAACAGTGAAACACTGCAGCAAACTGCTTATGAAAATTTTAGGAATATAGCCGACATACACATATCAGAAGTCACGAGTAGTTGAATCCTACCACAGACAGAGAGGGGTCCAAGTGATCTATCCGAGTTCCGTCCAGCTCTGCTGCACCATTACAGAAGGGAATTTTGTGAGGATGAAGGTATGAGGTGGTGTGGTTTCTGGAGAACAATGGAAGTACTTTATCAACTAGACCTCAACTAAACAAAAAATAAACATTCAATTTTTAATGTTTTTACAATTACAAATTAGAAATTATCATTATAAATCCTAATAATTATTTAATCAAAGGTGATTTGTTGTTACAGTAAAATCAAAGTGAGCAATTCAGATCTATAGAAAGCCCTGGGAGACTCAGCTATCAGCCAGAAGCAGCAAGGAGCTCAGCTGCTGCTGGCTGATAGGGAGGAGGTTACTCCCCAAGAGTTCACATAGTAGGAATACACAGTTCTCTGCAGGTGCACGAAAATAGCCAGGATGAAATAATATAAACATGGGACTTGTGAGAGATAGGTTCTAACCAATTGAAGTTTCTAGCGTGGTGGTGTGGTAACTCTTTTAGCCAATAAGCTGTAGTCCTAACCCAATATAAACTGTGTGCTATGTCTAATAAAATGTCTTCACTTAAATCCTATGGGTTTTGTGTTGTGAAGTCCTTTCTCCGCTGTGAACTTTGTTTACTTTAGTGATTGTTTGCATTTTCAGAAGAAGGAAAAATATGTGCAAAGGATATTATCATGACATAGATATATTTGATATTCTGTCCTAAAATTTTTGAGTATCTAGTAAAAATTCCATAGATTGGATGAAAAGGTGAAATATTACAAATGAGTCTATTTTGTGCTCTGTGTTTATTTCAGCTGTTTTTCTGACACTGCTCAAGCTATAATATATTGGAATGTTTTTTTGTTAATTCAGCATGCTTTACCTGTTGTGCAACTGGATGAAGCGTACATGATGGAATTGAAGTCTCAGGTCTCTTCCATAGTAAGCAAACATAATTTTGGCCTAAGAGACTGATTAATGAACATACTGAACAACAGACAAGGAAAGAACAGACAAGGAAACCAACTGCACAGCCATACTTTCAGTTGCATTTACTAAAGACGTTTCTTCAAATCTTAGACATCAGATAACAACTAAACTTGCTCTGTCCTTGTCTAGATACTTAAATATGTAGGCCATTCTTTAAAAGCTGTAATTCTAAAAGATATGAGTGCTTTATTTTGTGTAAACAAAACCAAACAAAAAAAATCAAAAAGACAAAGAAAAAACAACCCAAAACAACTTCCACAACTGTGGAAAACCAGCATTAATTATACAAACCGGAAAGTAAAAGCACTCCTAGATGTCAAAAGGGCTTAAAAGAGAGCTCTCCATTTTTCAGATATTCCTGTGGTAATCAGAATACACCACAAAACTAGCGTAGTTTTAAGATCTCAATGCATTTCATTTCCTGAGAAGGCAATTTTGTTCCAATTTTAGCTACTTAAAAAAAGTATACATAAGCCATACTCTGCCCAATCAGGATCCTAATCAGGATGCTAAAAGGCAGATAAGTAGATATGCTGATTTGCAGATGACAGACAAGGTTGGGTATCCTTACACTTAAGATTTTTTTTTCTACACAACTAATCTGTGCTTATCCCTTCTGAAAACTTTACTATAAAAGATACAATCTCCTAAAAAAATAATTCTCAGAACTTCTTTTATAATAACAGCTAGAGATTTTACATAAGAAACTTGCTGGTATTTTTGTTAACTGAATGCAACATTTTTTTTACCTCTGAACAAAAAGGATGAAAATGCAACATTAGCTCCAGAGATGGAAGGATAAGAACATAGGAAGAACTCTAGAAATTTATCATTCTTGCCTCTGAGCTAGTCCTGCAGGACTTGCATAGATTCCCTCTACAGAAGTATTTTATGTATGTTATTTTCGTATGTGTTTGCATACAGATGTTAATTCATGGTAAGTGCTTGACCTCTGTACAATGACTGTGCTGCCATTATAACAGAAATTCTCTTTTCAGGAAGTGATTCAGCTAATTCTCAAACACATAGCATTCATATGACAATTAACATTTCTTCTCATCTCATTTTTTGATGTTTCCTCTTAGTGGCACTTCTGGCAAGACTACCAGCAGTAACTTCAGTGATATGAAATGCTGACAATTGAATATATTCTTCCTACGCTTTACTTAGTATGTTGTACTTTGATTTGATGGGTGAGGCAGATGTAGGCATAAAACAATATACAAAAATTTCCAGAAAAGGTCACTAATTTGAGGTCACTCCAACTCAGTCATCCCGAGGTACACTTTCCAGAGACAAGTGGAAATTAGGACTTCAGTCTCACCAGTGTCATTTGAGAGTCAGTCATATTACAGACTCCTT
>VWZD01011933.1:561734-614349 GCA_013396695.1 Sakesphorus luctuosus | reverse complement strand
ATCAGCCAAACCCATGACATTAGGAAATGCAATATAATTATTCATCGAACTGGGTCATAATTTCTTTTTCAGTCAGTCTTCAAGCATGTTGCCACACCACAGTGCTTGCCATTAATAATGAAGACATTTTGGAGAAATAGTATTAGCAGCTGGTTGACTGTAGTTAATTGACATATTATTGTATTCCAGCACATTCTGTCAGGGACTGCTGTGAATGGCTTAAAGGCTTCTAGGGAGAAGTAAAGCAGAGATAACCAAGGAGAAGTTGTTTAACTTAACAGTTCTCAGGCTCTGTATATTCTGATTCTAGGAGGCAAATTACTAAAATACATACAGAATTTTGATTTAGACAATAATGGTGTAATGGGCTTAATAAATTTTGTCTGTGGGAATGGCACATCAGCTCTTGTAGGAGTAGGGCAATGCAGCAGAGCTCCAGAGTGTTTTAAAACCTGAGTGACTAAACGACATAAATCCATTTACTTATGGATTTAATCCAGGCTTCTTTGTCAAAAATTGGAGTAATGAATTGACAAGGAGTTAAAGGAATGAACCCACTGTGTAACTGAGGCATGCTANCCCCCCCCCCGGGTTAACAGAGCTTCAAATAAAGGCATCTTTGTTTTCAGAGTGAGGACTAGAGAAGAGAGGCAAAGTGAAGCCATGGAGGGGACTTAGCAAGTCCTTCACCCCCAGGTCACCGATCCAATCCAGAGCATTTTGTCCATGCCTGAGAGCTTTCCAGGCTTGGCACTAGTCTGGCCCCTGTAGAAAGAACTGGAGAACATGGCTTTGGTTCTGATCACAGCTGACATGACTCGAGTTGTGCTGATGGACATTATGGTTTTAAAGAGTCTTATTCTGCAGTCACAGCACCCAGCTGGAGTTTGCTTTTCATTCTTGAGTGTTTGGGATTAGGCACGAAATAGAAACGGGCAGGCTGTGGTGTGGATGGTTTCAAATGTTCATGGACATATGAAGGAATTTCATCTTAGATGTGCTTATTGAAGGAAATGGAAAGTGAGTACTTCAAAGGAGCCGAGCTATTTGATCACAGAACGTTCTATTATACAGTTAATTACGTCAAATAGGCTGAACCGAGATAGAGCTCTTAGTGACTTTTTTGCTGTGTGTATAATTAGATCTACAGAGCTGTTTCCTCAGCTGGTGTCAGGCTGCTTAGCTCTATTTAAGTCAATTTGCATCAGCTCAGAAGCTGGACCCTGGTGTTTATGGAACCATTGACTGTTTATTATACCAAAGTAACACACAGCCAAGTTCTGTACCCTGAGGAAATTTAGGCCAAGATGTATAAAGTAAGAAAAATGGTACCATGCTCACTTTTTAAGTAATGATGGGATAATTTCAACCTTCAGCACTTCTGTTTGAAGCTTGTTAGAACTTAGATCAATTGCATACAGAAGGAAAAGAATTGCCATGATGTTTTGGGGATGCACTTGCAATTTGGAGAAAAACTTGCGGAAGGGGATTTTGGCCTTTGTAATCTATGGTCAAAAGGTGAAAAATAGAAGGCATGGAAAAGTTTTAAATTTTAAAAATACAGAAACTCTCCATATGCAAGCTTCCAGTTTTAAAAGATGACACTAAAAATACCAACTTCCCCATGTCAAGCATTTAAGTTTGAGGTCAGTGTTACTCTTATGCTTCCTACAGCTGAAAACACAGGAGTCCCAAAAGAGTAGCACTCTCTCTATTAATTAAATGATTTTAATACAGTTAATCCTTCAAATTGTGCTCAAGCTGTTCATGGATATTTTTAGCTCTGTAGGCCTTGGAATGCCCAGTTTCTTGCACACTGCTTTTTTTATGTTCATCGTTGCCAGAAACAGGGTTAAGAGAAGCATTAAAAATACTGTAGAAAATACCAATGTCTAATCTAGTGATTAATGAAGTTACAGTCATTTACCTTAAGCTTTAAAAAGATGCTTTGTCTCACACTAATTATTTCTGTATTGCCCTTATTTGCATCACAGACATTTTACTGCTCTTCATCTTTTAACTTATTAAATCCTTCCTGCTCATGCATGAATCTGGACAGCTGGATGCCACTAATGGGGCAGCCAGTGCTACCCAGTGGTCTATAATCAACATTCTGTTGCCACACATTAGCATCACACTGCATGCCTAAAAGGACTAAAAAATTTGATTTGTGAAGGAACAGCTGATTGGGGATGATTAACAAAAAGACTGGGGGGTGGTGGATATTGTGTAACACTGGTTCTTGTCCTTCCAGAATCCAGCCTAGAATGGCATATTTGCTATGTCACTGTGAACAAAAACAGATGAGCCATTATCTAAATGTTTTTATCGCTAATCGTTTCTCAAAGGCTGTTTGAAACCAAACAAGTTTAACAGTATTTAAGTGAAAACAAATGGGGAGATAATTATAAAACCGTGACAAAGAAAGTATATCTATTTTAAACAAAACATATTGATTCATTTTTTTGTGGTGTCAGTGGAATACAAGATGCTGTGATAGATATATTAAAATATTGCTAAATGCACCTTAAATGCCTTTTACATTTACAAGAGGCTTCCACATGTTGAGATACATTTGTAGGCTGTAAAAAGAGGCAGTTCATTTTGGATGGAGAGTGAGAGACACTGGCAAACCTGAAGCTGCAATAGGCACTCTTGAATGACCACTGAAGGACACAGGCAATGGTTTCAGTCTAACCTGTTTATACCTCCATGGTAGCTCCATTTCTTCAGAGTGCTCCACATTCATCATCTGCACCGTCATGCAGAAGTCTTTCTAGATTATAGCTTTGGATGGCAGTGCTTTTCTTCATTAAAAACCGCAAAGACAACAAAGACCCCCAAACCCCCACATCACAGAAACCCACAGAACATCAACCCCAAAAAACTAACCAAACAGAAAACCCCTCCAAAAGCCTCTGTGAATCCAACAGTTCCTCTTGCATATGTCTTCATTCTGGGGACCTCAGTATGTCTCTGTTAATCATAGAGTGATACAGTGGATTGGTTTGGAAGGAACTGTAGAGACTACTGTGTTCCAACCCCTTGCCTTGGGGTTTCTGCTAGACCAGGTTGTTCAGAGCCCCATCCAATCTTACCTTAAACACTTCCAGAGATGGGGCATCCACAGCTTCTCTGGGCAACCTCTGACAGAGTTTCATCACTCTCTCAGTGAAAAATTTTTTCCTAATATCCAATCTAAACCTGCTTTCTGTCAGTTTGAATCCATCCTCCTTGTCTTGTCACTCCAGGCCCATGTAAATAGTTTCTTTCCATGTTTCTTGTGGGGTCCCTTCAGGTACTGGAATGCCACAATTAGGTCACCCTAAAGCTTCTCTTTTCCAGACTGAACAATCCCAATTCTGTCAGCCTTACTCCAAAGGAGAGGTGTTCCAAAGCTCTTCTAGTGCTACAGATCATCCAGGAGAGGAAACAATTATTTCTGGTTTCACTTCTCTTGCTGAGTTTGATTTTGAAAGGGAAGCACTGCTTGGTTTTGCTGCCTGTACTCAGCTGTTATCGATGCTAGAAGAGCCATTTGCTTGGGAAATGCCCTTAGCTGTGGGATTTTGACATTATTCCCCTTATTTCATATTCTTGACCACCCAGGCTAACAGTGGGTGTCCATCAGCGGTTTGGAAAGTGGACAACATGGCATCTCCATGTTTCAGTAATTCTATGAGTCCAGATATGTTCTGTGCTTTCCATGAATTACTTTTAGAGGTTTTTTTGACAGTGGGAAAGAGGATGGGATATAACTATGTCTGGAAATGACCCATCTGGGAAGGGTTGAAAAACAAAACATCAAAAAATATTTTGTCATACATATAAAAATATTACAGAAAAAAATAATATAGATTACCTGCTTCCTTCTGTCATACTTTCACTAGTGATTACTAAAGCCAAAAATAATGTTTGTATTAAAATTTGGGAAGGAAGTGAAGTATTAGTTGCTTCACTCTCAGTAACAAATCACGAAGTGATGTGGATTACAGAGCTGGTGGTGCATTCCTGAGGTGCCTACTGGCAGTGAAACCTAATGCAATCACAGGCTACATAAACAGCCTACTAATGTACAAACTGCTTCAGTTCCTCACTGTAGTGGACATTATTAAGATAATTATTTGATCCTTTGTGACTCGCTTTTCTATTGTGCTGTTTTATACATCAATCCAATCTATCTAATACGTTTTGATGGACAATTTTCATCTCTTCTTCCAAAAAGGGCTTATTGCAGAAGGCAGCCTTATTAAAGACTTGTCACTTCAGAGATCTGGTGACAATAACTGCTTGGCTGTTCATTTGCTGGCAAATCACGTTTCAGTTAAAAACAAAAGCAATGCAGAAAGTGGCATGTAAAAAAAAATGGGTTGTCTAGCTTTGTGCCTTGGCTGGTTCTATTTCTTGTCATTTTGCTTCAAATGATATCAAGTTGGGCTTAAGACAATGTCTGCAGGACATTTTGTTCAACCTTCACAAGTTCAGGAGGTACCTGAACAAATATAAAATGCAGTTCAGGATCCAAGTGGAAATTAATTCTTGACCCAAGTCTTTAGTTTATGTCTCGCCTCTTTGCTGAAGATACTTTTGCCAGCTGCAAAAAAAATACTTCTGCAAGGACCAATTGTAGATGTATGTTTGAATGATGAGAGAAATTACAATGGCAAAGAGAAAATATTACAAATAATACTAAAATACGATTATTTCTATGGCTTCTCCCCCCTGCCCATGAAACTCCCTATGTTTTCTGAGGTCATTGATATTCAGCTGTTATTTAGAGTACAGAAAATATAGATTAGCTATGTTGCAGCTTCACTTTCAGTGAGAATATGTCAATAAAGAGGTCATAGGCTTATTCACAAAGAAGCACTGGTGGTTACATTTGATAAAGTCCTGGAGTCAGAGGCCTGCAGTTTTGAGTGGATTTGCATGAACACATACAGATATGTAATTTTTTTTTTTTTACTAAGTCTCTGGGTGATGGTTTCGGGACTTTTAGATCTGGTATTGCCAAAACACCTACAAATTTTGCAAGTTAAAGGGGAAAAATACAAAAATTACAATTTGCGATGTGCACCATATGGCAGAAACCTTAATGTTTAAGAGAAGACAGCCCTTGAAAATTGGATCAAAAGCTATTCTCTGGAATTGAGGATGTTAATAGCAATTTGCCTTTCCAGAATGAGAATGGAAGAACACAAGGTATTGTTTATTATTGCAAATAAAAACAGCACTAGGCAGCCAGTTTAAGGCAGTTTTCCAAAGCGCTCCACACGACAGCTCCTTCCCTCGGCCCCAGTTGTGATTCCACGAGCATTTTGCACTGAGGAACGAGCTCAGCAAATGCTGCATTTGCATATGGCAAAGCAGCAGTGACTGGCAGTGGTTGATAAAGATGCCTCAGCCTCTGGTTCTGCTCTCCCTCATCCGCACGGAGGTGAACTGGGAACGCGCAGGCTCTTTATCTCTTGCACAGAGGTTGTCTCTGCTGTGCAGTGACAGCCCTGCAAGACCAGGCACTCATTTCTTGTTCTGTGAAACACTGAAGAGAGTCAATTATTTCCTGTGCTTCAGAGGCTGGTCTTCTGTACAGATGCTTGAAAAAGAAGAAAATGAGTACATATTAAAAGGCTCAATGGCTTTTCTTCAGTGTTTTTCTATACCTCCCTCCTGTCTCGTTTCCCTCCATGGAAGTAGAGAAACAAAGCAGCAGCTTTCTGACATTCATCACAAACATTAATTATGCTATCTTTAGTTTCCAGGACTGGGAGATTAGGAGGAATGTATTAACCATTTTGGCTTTTTGAAAATGGTGCATTATTAATATGGTTAAGTAGAGTGCAGGGTCAGCAAGTGAGGGGAAGAAAACATCAAGAGTGTTCACTTGATTTTGGAATCAATATTTTATTTCATAAAGCACTCCTTAATTACTTATGGGTAAATATATCTGGGGAGTGTGCAGTGGCTACTTCTGTATCTCCAAACTTTGTTTTCTCCTCTAAGGAATGCAATGTCTTTTGATTCTTATATTAAAAGTTATTTCAGGGAACAAACTGTGAATTGTGTGATGCGAAGTTATGAATTAACTTATTGATTCTGTATAATTCTAATTATTTTTGATGTAGGACAAGATACCTTCACTATTTTGCAGAAGTAACACTTGCATGATAAAAGCTTTAAAAAAATGTGTTAGCTGTAAGTGACCTAAATGCAATCTCCCTTCTGATGAAATCCTAAATTAAGTCCTCCTGTACTGTTATTATTATGGAAGGATGCTACAACAAACTGATAATTGCTTGTCCAGGCAGATTTATAATTTAATTCTTATGCTGATTCTTTTAGAAGTGACACAGAAAATATTTCTAGCAGATGCCAGTTTGGAAACATACCTTGAGACCGAGTCTTACCATGAAAAAACATGATGCTGGATACATTTTTTTTGAGTAACATCAAAGATCTCAGAGAGATGTTGACAGGGAAGTTATTTCAATCTAGATGTACCCAATCTACCTTTTGTAATAGAAAAGTAGGTTTGCCAAACAGTGAAAGAAGTTGACTTGAAACTTGAATTGTAGGATAAAAAATATTAAAAAACCAGAATAAAAAATATATGAATGTATGAAATATATTATCTCTGAAAATATATGGAAAACAAAAATGAAGACAGTTCCACTGAAACATGATGGCAATATCAGTGCTGCTTTCCAGCTCTGTCAGTGTTATCTTGGAAGCTTTATCATACCTGAAGACCTGGCCCTACTCAGGGTAGATAATTTAACATTTCCCATCTCAGATACACAATTAGAATGAGAAATCTAAGTACTTTTTATATTCCCATAAGATTTTTTCTTTTACTTCTAACAAGAGACATATTTAGGTGTCCGGGGCCATTTTTGAACAGGGTTTATGAATTTCATCTGATTCATTTTTATCTTCCTTAATGAGTTTTCCTAATCAAAAAGTCAGAGTTCAAAAGCAACATAGGTTCTATTTTAAGCTAATGAACAGCTGAGTAAATTAAAAAATGTGAATTTGTAGAGCTTAGCACATTGTCTCTGGTTTTGGTGATGGTGGTGAACGTTAAGAGTGTGGTTTTGAGGGAGAGCCCCTGGAATCTGGACGTAACACTGACAAATCTGCCAACTTTACTTGTACTGTAACTATTTCTGCTGTGTTGTAGGAATTTTTCCATGCTCCCAGACAAGGCATCCAAGACCTTTTCCACTGCTAGGCTGACGTTGGCGAGGATGTTGTGTCTAAGTATTTTCTTCCTCTTGGCACTTATATCCCATCAATGTAACAAAAGGTCATAAGTGGACAATAGAGTGATGTCATGAGTGAATTATTCTTCTTTAGCTGCAAGTTTGTCATGCTATTTTTAGAATTTCCCAAAGGATTGCTTAAATGTCTGTTGAGATCTAGAGGAAACTGCTGATGTTTTGGGGTAGTCCTCTATCCCTTTTTTTCTCCATCATTTCAGGCGGATACAGCTTGTAAGTCTATCTGAAAAACACAGATAAAACTGGATTGTATAGGGTGGAGGATGTTGTGGTTTCAGTTCTTTGTTTAAAAATAGTTTAGTTTTCTGTGCTGAAAGTCTCCATGGATCTAAGTGTGTCGTGTATATGTTTTGATAACCCTGGAAGTCGTATATTCTTGGGGTTTGAGATCACAGAATATGCTGAGTTGGAAGGGACTCATTGGGATCATCGAGTCCAACTCCTGGCCCTGCAATAAGACCATCCCCAAGAGTCCCACCATGTGCGTGAGAGTATCATCCAAACATTTCTTGAACTCTGTCAGGGTTGATGCTGTGACCACTTTCCTGGGGAGCCTGTTCAGTGCCCAACCACTCTCTGGGTGAAGAACCTTTTCCTAATATCCCAACTAAACCTCCCCTGACACAACTTCAGGCCTTTTCTTTGGATCCTGTTACTGGTCACCACATTCTTCTGAGAACATATGTGTACAGGTATAATGCTCCAAAGATAGAGAGTGGTTTTACTAGACATAGTTTAGTTGAAATCAGTAGCTGTTTCAGTGCTATTTTATCCCCACTATTTCTTCCCCAAAACACTGACTCAGTGGGGGGTGGGTTTTAACTATTGTCCAACTGTACGCAGATCTCTCTTTTCCTGCAGCTAAAGAAACTTTTTGCACAGGTAGAGGGGCAGAAGGGGTGATGCTCTGTGTCTCAGACCTTTCCCTGTTGCTGGGGAGGATTGTACTGAATTGCTTTGTGCAGGAAAATCTCCTTTTGTCCTGAAGACTGGGGCCACTTTAGAAGTCATCCTGAACTGAGCTATTTAAGATGGACATGCAAGCAGTTGGAGGACAATGAAATAAAAGTGTTCCTGCAGTGCCTTCTTTCACCTCCGTTTAGAAGCAGTGTGTCAGGTTATGATGTCATGGGATGATTTACTTTGAAATACTGTTTCTTCCCTCACCAGATATTTTTTTCAGGATTTTATCATCTGCGTGTTGAGACTAGCATGAACTCTATAAGAATTTCATCCAGAGAGAAATCTCTTGGGTGGAGGTTCAGGTATCATCCAGCATCAACACTACTTTGAGTACCTTTATACTGGTTTTATTTTATGTTCATTCTCATATCAGTTTGAAATGCTTTTATAATACTGTCATCATTTTCCAGATGCAAGGAGTAACATCTATAAAAAACAGTGATTCAGTGACCCAGTAAAACTGACTAAAATTTGGGGGGTTTACCAGATGTTTTGAAACTTTGCCATTAAGCTCCTAAGTTCTGAATGTATGCAGGTAAATATTTTACATATGCTTATGTTACTCGAATTTTCAAGTCTTATGTCAAGCATAACTCATGCACTTAGAGAAGCCAAAGTCTCGTTAACTTTCAGTGAGAAATCTCCAGAGCTTTCCATCAGAGCCAATGTCCTGAATGCCTAAGTAACCTTTGGAAATGTAACCGAAGCTCCCAGACAGGGAAGTACTTCTGACAGTTTTATTTCTGTTGGACTCAGATTCCTCTCATAGAAATACAAATGCTCCTGAGCTGCCAAGACTGTGCCTCAGAGTAATTGTCACCGTATGGCCCCTGTCACTTCCAGTCTAAGGTTGCTTCCACCAATATCATCCTGTGCTGGTGCTGTGGTGTCGTCGGCTGGTTCGTGGGCACAGTGCCCAGGTGAAAACCAACGTACCTTAAAGCAAAATGATAGCACTCTGATTTCAGAAGGTCACTGAGCATCTTTTTGGCACCTGGCATTTATATATTAAATGGGGAACCCTTCAAAATGACATTTTAGGTAATGAAAACTAAGGCACTGTGAGGCCTGGTACATACCCATACAGAGCTGAATCGGTGCCAGAGCACATCAGTGCTTTGCTGTGGGATCAGTGACATTTAAGACCTGATATTACAAAATCATCAGTGTCAGAAATTCAGGCCTTCCACTAAAGACAAGTTGGAAGTCATCATTGTGTGGTGCTCTGAAGGCAGATTTTTCCAAATCTTTGAACTTATGCTGGGGTTTAGTAAGTGCTTTTCCTAAACCAGTTGTAACTTGTGGGGGTGACAGTAAAGCTACCTGGAGTATGTGTGGTGGCTTGTAACCAATGAGAGGCTGTGGTGTCTGCAAGGTAAATTGGTTAACCAGTTATGTGGAAGCATGTTGGATGTGAGAGTGCTTAAAAGGTGTGGATATTACTGCGTGACAGTCAGTCAGATCTAGATCTAATGATGTAATAGGAACTTCTAGGAACTAACTTCTTCTACTATGAGCTATGAGAACTGTTAATCTATGTGGAATAAACTCTCAAAGTTGTGAGGCTTCTGATCAAGCCTTCTGATGTCTGCTGTGCCTGAGCTCTTCTGACCGTCAGTCCAGCGCCCTAGCTCTATATATGGGGCTCCCCCTATAGTATCTTACAGTGCAGGTTTTGGGGTGCCAGGTACACATTGCCCCATTGGGGAATTTTGGCTGGTGCAGTGGTTGATGTCCACAGTTGATGGATGAGTGCTGTGGGCTGGCATGAGCTGGTATTAGCAGATAGATCTGGACTAATGACTGGCTCACGGATTGTCTCAGAGGAATCTTGGTGTAAATCTGTTATGTGAGGTTTATGTCCAGGCTGCCCACAGCCCATTTCCAGTATTGGAACAATCAACATTGTTTACATGAAGCAACTCATTCAAATATATTCCATTTTCAGAGTAAAGACCCTCTGAAGCAGCATATTACGGCTTCTTGTGCATAACAGTGAAATGTGACTGGAGATTTGCCTCAACCAAAGCAAATTATGTACTCACAGAGCAGGACAGCTCACTGAGCTATATCTAAAAACCTCCTTATTGTAAAACAGTGTCTCTTCAGCAGAATACATGCTAAATATTTGACAGCTGATACACCTTTTAACCAACTAAAGCATATTGCCATCGTGCTCTGTCTCTCCCAGGTTTCATGATTTATGGTTTCCTGAATTGCAGAGGCATCATCTGTGGGTATTGTCCATTTTTTTTTGAACGAAGTCTCACCAAATTCAATGAAGCTGCATATACAGGTGGAGGCTCCCACACACATACATTCTCACAGTGAAGCACTTACTTAATTTGTCCTTTGTTTCCAAGCAGGCAGAATTTTAATCAATATATTTATTATTAGGGAGGCTTGAGCTTAAGGAGAAATCCAATCAAATTACATTCTCTTCATTGAGAAAGCATTTATCATTTGACACTGCAGCTATCCAGGATGCTGGAAAATTATGACTTTTGGCAAACATACAAGAAGCACATTGAAAGATGAAAGAATTGCATGGGATGCTCACAGTCTACTTAATACCTGCGTGCCCGTAAATCAGTGGTACAAGGTAAATATTAAGCTGCAAATTGGTTACGTGAGACTCCTGTTGATCATCTAATGTAATCTGAACAAACAGTTTAGTTCTCCGTTGTAAGCAGATCTCTCTCCTAGACTGTCATCCAAGCTCTTCTTCTCCCTGAGCCCTCAGAAGAAAGAAAATCAAAAAGGTATTTTTTCCTAAGTTGGGTTGCTCAGAGAATGGGCCCCTCAGGGTCGCTGGGCACGTGCACAGAAGCTTGGGGGAATAAATCTCTTTCCTTTTTGAATCCATGGAGTACTTGTCTCTCTTTCTCAGTAGGATCAAACCCTTCAGGCAGGCAAAAATGGCCAGCCTTTTACATCTGTTTAACTCTTACTTCTCTAATTTTGTGCTGAAATCCATCACCCTGCAGTGGTCTTTTAAGCTTACATGAAGCCATCTGCTGAATGGGTTTCACTGGGGAGAGAAAAGTGTGTGTGCATAGCTGGATAAACATTTTATAAAGTTATTATAGTTCTCATCATATTTTATATTAAATGTAGGTTGGCTCTCTTTTGGGAGTTAGCATCAGAGGAAATGATGGAATATCATGATTTAGCAAGCTGTGCCCCATTGCCTGCACTGAAGTAAAAAAATTGCTTTGCTGGTCTTTGTAAATGCACTCGTAACTTTGAGATGGGTGTTTGTGAAATATTTGGATTATGCCTTTTTATATTATCTGTGCTTCCAAACTGATAGTTTCTATGGATTTGGCATGGAAAGAAGGATTTGATTGATTTGTGATGTCACTGTTATAAAGATTCACTCTGAGTAACTGATTCTCTAGTGTTTAATGCCAGTTCAAAAATGTTAACACACAAAGTAAAATAAAGTTAGATTTTTTTAAATGAATGCTCTGTTAAAGAAATTTTTGCAGTCTTAAACCATACCAGTAGAAGTGAAATTATGGGAGCTACCTTGGGAACTAAATAGCCTGTAGCTTTTCTTACCTCTCTGTAAGTTTAATAGCTGCACCAAGAGTTCCTGTGTCAAAGTGTGACCATCTCCAGTGTTTTGCTGTAAACAACTTGTCAGAAACTGTTCCTTTTCCTTTTTGAGGATTGATACCAAAGCTGTCAGTTATTGTGGACCAAAATGCTTGATACAGACCATAGATTTTTGCATTAGTCTTTGTCTTCTGAGTTTCCTCTGCCATTTCGTTTTTGGGTATTGTTTTTTAGAAGGTATCCTATCTTATTCTCTTCAGTAAATGAGTTTTTTTGTTACTGAATTTGCTTTGTGTTAGGATAGAATTTGCTTTGTGTTAGGATAGCTGCATTCCTGTTTTCATCTAAGCTTTTTCACTCTGTTTTGTTTTCATCTGAACATATTTAGAGTAGATTTTTCACTTTGGTATTAAGTTCCTTTTCCTTTGCTACCTCTAAGCCATGACAGATCTTGAACTGAATTTAAGTTATAGCATTACAAAATAAAATCCACATCATTAAATTTGATTCTGGAGTCTTGAACAAAACCCTGGATATGGTTGGAGTTCTTTTCCATCTTCTACCTAGGTGCTAGTTTTAAGGGCTGGTACAGAAAGCTCTGACTAGATAATATTCACTTCCTTCCTCCCAGGCAGTCTTCCAGCCAAATGTTTCTTGCCACTAAGAAGAGTCAACTACAGATCTTGTCACAGAGAAAGAAGAGCTACAAATGTTCCTACTTGTGCCTTTCCCCAGACTGCAAAAATGAGTCAGATTCTTGGATGGGAGAACCCAGAAATTCTTAGCTTTAGCCAGAAAAAAGCCCTTCTAAAATGTCCCCATTCTCTCAAGAATAAATGCAAAGAATATTCCACTACTGTTTTACGTGAACACCCTGCCATCCCCAGTGCCCTGCAGAGACAACCAGCAGAGCTGCACCACGAGGTGCTATCACTGTGATATCCTTTCCTGCCCATCCCCTATTGCTGAAAGGGGTTAGAATCTTTTTTAGCCTTTCTCCTCACAAACAAGAGAATGGAAGGATCAACGGAAACACCACCCTGGCCCCAGAAAGGAAATTAGCAGCTATTTCTAATCAGGAACCTTATTAGAGTGTATCTATTTACAGAAATGCTTCTGAGTAATACAGGGCCACTTCTGTCTGCACTGCCATAAATGTGTGAGCTTTCCATGGCCTCATGGCTGTTCCTTTGCTGAATCCAAATTCAGTGGCAAGCAACTGTATTGGTTTAGTATCTCTGGTTTTATGAAGCCAGACTTCATTCTCAGATGGGGTTGGCCACCACAAGTTTTACTGGTAAGAGCTTTATAGAATAGTTTGAGTTGGAAGGGACCTTAAAGATCATCTCTAGTTCCAGCCCCTCTGCTGTGGGCAGGGATGCCACCCACTAGACCAGGTTGCTTAGGGCAGCATCCAGCCTAGCCAAGGTTGGATGGGGCCCATCCAACTTGGCATTCATTGACATGAGCAGTCCCTGCCCCATTGTTTACAGTGCCTTTTTGTGGAATTTCATACCAGTATTTCCTCTGTTTATCTTTTTCTTTGTCCAAATATTGGCCTTTCCTTAATGAATCTTTCTGGAAGGCAAAATCAGCTTCAGGTGTTTGATGTGAGGAAGCTCAGCTTGCATCCATATCTCCTGACATGCTGTCCTCTCCTGATAGATGTCAGTGCCATGGTTCCCAGACATTTTGCCAGGAGCAGCATCTGGCTCTTTGCCACTCTCCTCAGGCACTTGCAGCTTTGAACTCGCCTCTGTATATATCACACAGTTAACACATCGCTATCTTCCATTAGCCCTCTCCGCTGCTGGGCACTTGGTTGGCAGTTTCCAAAGGCAGCCTTTAAATTTGGCATAAACTGTAGTCCCTGTGAGGTTTTGAGAGTCCAGTTTTAAAGGTGGTTCCTCCCTTTTCACCTGTCACGTCGCACAGTGCAGCAGTTCAGGTCGCACATTGTTGTGCAAAATAAATAAAAAGATCTATTCAGGACCATGGGAATGCCATCAGAATTCCTGCATTGCTTTCACATGGTGTTGCTGCCTGATAAAAACAGTATTTTTTTTTCTCCACTGCCCCAATAAATCCTTAAGTGATCTATAATACGTGCAAAGGGTCTCGAGCTACTGTTTGATATCCCTATCACACATCAGTGTTAGTTGTGGCAGCAAAGGCTTTCTGTTATGGAATGCTTGCTTAGTTGCTATAGGCATATCAATGGGAAATATCTAATTCTGGCTTTATTGCCTTGGCATGTGCTAATAGACAGGGATTTTTAAGGAATCACAAGATGAAGCTCATGTAGTACGGAGCACTTTGTTTCCGCTATGGGCAAAAGGGTTTGAAAAATTGGCTTCATTTTTTTATGGAATTTTCTCGTGGCTTATTCAGCAAGAGAGTTAATGCCTGGTAGCTGTAGAATCACTTTGTTTATCTAAAATGAATTATGCATGAATTTACACCTAATGTAAGAGCAACACCAGTTGTGATGAGATCAATATCCATTGTGGGTAAGATGCAGCTCCCTGCTCGTGGCCAGTTGAAGGCCTATGCATCACTTAAGTCCTAATTTAAAGTCTTAAATGAGACTGAAGTGGTTCACAGGCTTTAGGCTGCCCCTCTGCACAGGAATAAATGTTACCCATACATGCCAAGTGACCTTGATATCTAAAGAAAAATACTATAATTGTTGCTTCTGATAATTTCAGGTTTTTACTAACTTGATTTTATTATGAATTTTGCATTGTTTGCTCACCTTAAAGCCTCAGATCCTGACATCACATAAGAATCACATAGAAATCGTAGCTTTTATTAAAAAGGAAAGAGTCTTTCTGTTCTGGTGATTTAAAGGAAACTGAAGACTCACGGTAAAAGGAACACAGAGACAGAGAAAAGAAACACCAGTCATGGGAAATGGTCACAATGATTAAACCCGAATGTCAGGCTGGTCCCATTCTGTTTTTCTGTGTGACCAATGCTAGGTGCTTGAAGAGGGAGAAAATAAAAAAGGAGGGGGAAAAAAAAGGAGAAAACGATGGGGTAAATACAGAGTGTTCTTCCCCAGCTCCCTGTTCTATTCTGCCAGATTCTCATAGTCATTCTTTTTGGTACTCCCAGATTTATTTTTGTTGGACTGGCATCACAACATAATCAACTTTCATGAAAGTACTGGATGTTTCGTATTAGATTTAAGATTGTCCTTGAGTCCTTTGTCATGGTCCAATCCTGCCTGCAAAACTCAGAGATTGATATGTATTTGGATTGTGTTGGCAGCGTGAAATTTATTTGTCGCCGATCAGTGCCACTAATGAAGCTTCTTTGATGTAAACTGACTATTAAGTATTCACTTGTGCATGTGCCAGAGCAATCACAGAGTTTTGACACAGGGAAGCTAAATGTGAACTTCTATAGAAGCACCAGGAAATACACACTTCACTCAGTGTGGATGAGGGTCTCCTGCTATCCCTTATTCAATTTGTAGGGGATTTTACTCAGGGAATACCAAGTAGTGGCAAGAGCATCTATGAATATTTATTTTACAAGCAGCCCTTCACACTTATAGATCCTCCAGCATCAACAGGAGCTGTATAGGAGTTTTTGCACTTACATGAGTAAATAGAATTTTATTCTGGTTTACTCACTGTGCTGGGATTTGCTTGTTTAATGTTGTTAAGAAATGATCAAATGCCTTGCTGAAGCTGCTCATGCTTCAGTCCTGAGCTGGACATTTAGTTATGTATCAGCTGAAGAACAGTCCTCACACAAATTTCTCAGCCTTCAGGTTTCATTCTTTGATGTTTTGCTTAAGGAGCACTGATGGCAAGAGGAGAGAACAAGTGCTGATACAATTTAAGGAAAAAACAAATAGTAATCCCATCAGCCTGGTAGCCTGGGGAATGGTGCTTTCAGATGGAGTTTTGCTTGGGAGTAGATGCTCTTCTGTAGTTTCCTAATTCCTTAGACATTGCAAAATCTTCAGCTCCAAGGCTTAAGTCTCTGATTTGCCTTTTTTTGATGCCCAACAGGACACACTGATGGGAGGGCAAAGTGGTACAGTCACAAACCTAAACAGATAAACAGAAATCTCTTAATCTCATTGCTTATTCTTTGTTTTTTGTACTTGTTAGTGTAGCCAGAGCTATTGCTCAGCTGATAAATAGCAGAGAATCCTGTTTTCCCCTGATAAGCCATTTCTTAAATATGAAAAGTCATAAAAAACTTCTCCTGTGTTTATTTCTGAGTCCTCAGAGTACATGGGAACAGTTTACTGGGAATATTTGCCATTCATAATTTGTGAAGTGCTAATTAGACTTATAAGTCACGTGGCAATGTTGATGTTCCAGGGTTGAATGAACAGCCATCTCAGCATGAATCAGAGTCAGCACATGAATGTACTGTAGATTATATTCTTCTGAATGTTTTTTGTAAGATCAAAATGTGCTGTTGGTGAGTAGCACAGTGAGTAAACTCATGTGCCTTGGATTTTTGTGGGTAATGAGCACAAAATAGATGTTCAGAAATGTATTGTGAAATGAGTATTTGCGGAGTGTGTTTTCCATCATTACTGATTTCCTACTTTGGCTGTAAGAATTTGGGTTGGATTGCTCTGAATAGCAGTTCCAACTGTAGAAAGATAAGTAGAATTATGTAATGCAGGCTTGGAGTTTTCTGCTTCTGTGATTTCAGCTATTGAGAATATAAATTCATTTTGTGATCTTATTAACAATTCCATGCCTTATCGATACAGTTTAACCTAGAAGTCATTGCAGTGAAGTAGCCTACTGGATGGTGGCATGAAGATGGTATCATAAGCAGGAAGGTTTGCTCTTAGTTAGCTAAAAATAAATTACTGTGAGCATCACAAGGTCCAGTGAGATGCTGATGAGAACCGATGACATTTCAGGTTTATGGCCTACGCTTATCTTGGATTCTTCACTTGAAGCAATTCTGCAAATTAATTTGGGTGTACAAGTGTGATATTTCCAGCTCTGCGGAGTGTTCAGATGGAGAACAAGTATCTGAGGGAAGGTGGTTTCCCTGGGATCCATTGCCCTGAGTTTTCTTTCTTGGGAGTCACGGACAGAGCGCTCGCTTTCGTCACTCCCTCAGACCTGCTGCTGAACTCTGTCTCGTTCACACAGACTCAGAGGAGGCAAATTAAATAGGGTCACAGAACTCTGTGTTTTCTTTCAGGCATGTCATGAAAACAGCCATTCTGGGAACATGATAAAAGCTTTACCCATCTGTCCAGTTTGGACCGTTTGGGGAGTCTTCAGTTCTGGCATCTCGCTGCATAGCACTGTAATGACATGATGCATGAGAACAAGATGAATTCCTGAGATGCTGAAAATTTGATGCAAGCTGTGGGTTGGTGTCATTTTTTTTTCATACAGAAACATTCAGATTTATGATTCTCCTGAGTTAGACTATGAATTCCTGCTTGTTTTTCTGAGGTCCTTGTTTATATTGAGGTGATTTACTTGCAACGAAAATGAGCTTACTGTGCGAGTTGTGTCAAGTAAATAGCAGGTTTTGATATACTGCTGTCTTACAGTTTCCCTATTAAATGTAGGGTGTTATTTACGGTTATGTGTTTCCTCCTCAGTGATCTTGAGTAGTGAAGTGTGTAGCACAGTGTAATAGCTATTTTTAACTTCAGAAGACCTGGTTTAAAGTTAATGCTCTTTTATCTTGCTGTAATTAGTTTGCTAAATAGTGTGTGCACAGATACACAAACACTTTCTAACCTTCTGCATATTATACACTCCAGAAAGTTGTTTCTTGGAGATGGAGAGTTTTCCTCCAGTGGTTTGGTTTTGGGAGAGGATGAGGAGGTGGGGGGAGAGCACTTTGCTTCAGTGAGCCATCATCAAGCTCTGGGAATAACTATTGGAAGGTCAGTGTTTGCAGTGGCCTTGCTCCACAGTTGTGTCCTCCACCCAGCAAAGTCCTAAAGCATGTGCAAGACTTCCAGCACGTGCCTGTAGCCCTTGCTAACCGCTCTGAACATGTGATGGAGCCCATTGCACGATGTAATTTGAGGCTTGCCTCATTCCTTTAGATGTTGGATGGCAGGAAGGACTGAAATCAAATGAAATAGAATCAGAATTCAGCTGCCTGTCCAGTCTTTTATCTTTTTTGGTATTCTGAAGTGGCATGAAACACTATTTATTGTCATAATACATTATATCCATAGATATAATGTAAATATTTATTCTAGAGGAGAAGTGGAATATTGAAGCAAAGCTGATATCCCTCATCTCTGCTAAGCTGTTTGTCCTTTGGGCAGCAAGGGAGGTTTAAATCTTCCTGTTTCTTGATTTGCTATCATATTACCTCCTGAGCATATTTAGCATACAATTTATTTTTATATATGCTGTTCACCATGCAGAACATCATAAACTACTTTACAGTCAGAGATAAGGCAGAAAAAGAATTCTTTAGTTACAGTGGTGTTCAGGCAGCCAAAGAGGGAAAGAGCAGTGCATTAAGATGAAGTAAAAAAATGAAAGTTGAAATTTTAAAGTAGTAAAAATGCTAATCAGCATGCTGGAGTGATTCACTGCAGCCTCTTTCAGCAGCGTGCTCTGTAGTACACGGCTTTCAGCGCTGGTATTTGCAAGTATCAGCATATGCTGGGTAGTGTATGTTCCTGCCTTCTGAATGCTGCAGTGTGGACATGAATGAGACAGGAAAAGCACAACTTTTCTGGGAAATTGGATTGGATCTGGGGAGAGAACAAACAGCACAGAAGTGAATGAAGAGTGTTAAGTGCTGTATTTATAATGATCACAAATACCTGCTCGCCTTTAAGAAATCAGCGGTTTGTTCCTTTACCGTTTTCAGGGTCGGAGTTGATATTTGAGGTGATCTAAAGGCTTTGGCAAGCTATTTATTTGTTTAAAGCATTTGCCTAGATGCATTAGAAGAACGTTTTCTCTGTTGCTGTGGCCAAAAAACCCATTTAGTCCCTATAAATCAATTAAAACACCCCATGCTCAGCTTGTTCTCGCAGTCGTGGCTTTGCTGAAAAGACAAGGATGAACACTATGCTGAGTGTAGCAGAGCTGTTATTTTAGTATGAGGAGGCATGTGGGCTCTTTTATATAAGATACAGTGTGCATGATCCACTTTTGGTTGCCAGAATTCTGCCAGCTAGAGAATTCTGCCAGATAGTGGTCCCCAAACCACTAGATTTTATATTTTTTTTTTCCTCTCCTGTGGATAGGCAAATGTGAGAAGTGCGATTCACATGGAATAAGAATAGCCTTTCAATTCAATCCCTGAAATAAAAAGGAACATCAGGGGAACAGGAAAGCGTGCAGTCACTCTCACCATCAAAGTATGTCATTATCCTACATGTCTTGAATTTCTTTATAGCTGGAATCCAACTAGAGCTCCAAACTACGTAAGAACAGCTTTTCTTGTCAGATTATCAGACCTGTTTCATTCAGGGCAGAAAATGGGGTAATTTCCAACTTCTGGTCATTTTCTTTGGAGAAGTTTGGAATGTTTTGGTGCTCATATATTGTGTCAGGCAGGATACACTAAACTGTATTCACAAACTTCCCTTCAACAGTGTTGTTTCATTGTATGCTGCTTTTTCACAAATAAATTATAATATAATTCATAATGTTCAGGAAGTTTTAATTTGGCTGGAAATAACAATATATTTTAGAACATCAACCCAAATGACAACACAGAGCACACAGTTTTACTAATCACAGATATTTTTTTCTAAAGATGCACTTCTTAAAATAGAGATTTATATTTGCTAGCAGAATTAAAATGCTGACTTTTAAAACTGAACTTTCCACTACGGGTTATCATCAGCTGCATGCCACCATAAGTAGAGCAGACTTTTATCATGTTTTATTAGTGTATTCTACATGAAGTTGTATAAAAGTGACATGTCTGCCACCACTAGACCAAAGCTAAGTGCTGTCATCACCAGGGTTGCTTTGTTTTCTGAAATCAGCGGGTTTTTTCACCTCTTTGTCAGTGACAGGGTTTTTGCCTTTGGCTTTTGGATAAAAATCAAACAAGATCTTTTGGCACTGAAATTAAGCTGGTGAAGGTGCACAGAATGCTCCTGTGGCATCTTCGGATAACTCTTTAGCCTTTGTTGTTTGCACTAAATTATTTAGCAGCAGTTATCATTAAACTGGCACATACAGGGGCTTTGAGGTGCTTTTTCCTTTGTAACAATATATACCCAGGGCAATGTTGAAGGGATTAAAAGAAATATCAAGACATGGTGTAGCAGGAGATATTGCAGAATCTTTTCCTGACATCTTTATGTTTAACAAGTACCTGTTTAATGCCATGAGCACGTATTATTATGTTTTATTTCAAAATGCTCACCATTTAGATCATTGTGCCGTAGAGCTAGAAGTCTCATTCTAAAGAAGTAACAGCCTGGTTTGAAGTGCAAGTTGTGACAAATGAAAGGAACAGAAAGGGAAACCAGCAAATAGTGCAAACAGAAATTGCACTGTTACACTGGCAATTTGTAGCCTCATTTTTTGCAAAAAGCTTTTTTTTTTTTTTAATCAGTTGTTCCCAAGTACAGCTTAGCCATAATTGGTTATCTGGGTTGGGTTTGTTTTGGGGTTTTCTTTCTGGCTTCAAAGTAGAGCTGAGTCTTGAGGATGGATTTGAAGTGGGAGAGAGAAAGAGTGCAGCTTGGTTCAGTTTCAAGGCAATTTTCTCTTTTGGCCAGCAATGCTTTGGAAAGAGTCGTAGAATCTCAAAGGTTGGAAAGACTTCTAAGACCATAGAGGCCAACCATTAATCCAGCACTGCCAATCCCATCACTAAACCTTTGTCCCTAAGCACCACATCTACACATTTTTGAACACTTCTAGAGACAGTGATTCCACAGCTTCCCTGAGGAGCCTGTTCCAATGCCTGACCACCCTTTCAGTGAAGAATTTTTTTCCTAGTATGCAGTCTAAACACATCTAGAGATCTGTGCTGCACCATGCCGTCACTGTTTGGTGTGTTCTGGGACAGTAGGTTGGAATATAGATGTAGTTGTCCTTTTGTGTGTTTTGATTACCTTGTTTTTCCAATGACGTGGACATGGGAAAAGCTTAATGATCAAGGCCAGGAAAATAAAACCTCTTTGAGACTTTGTTCCTTTCCAGATATACTCTATCTCTCACCACTGTGGTTATATTGCCTTAATTAGTAGGAGCAGCTTCCCTCCTTTCTGCCTTTGCTCCTTCACTGTTGTTCTTCTCACTCTGTGTCCTCGCTGCCATCACCACCAGGCTTTGCACTCCTCCTCGGACAGCAGGAGCTCTGAGTCCTCCTACATCCTGAGCAGCTTTTTCTTGCCTTAACGGGTTGGTGTTCCCTGTTCCTCATTTCAGCCTTCCTTTCCCAGCAGTGGCTGATCACACCTTTGGCTATAAAAGTGCTGCTCATCCCGGCTTAGTTCACACCTTCAGAAGCCGAATCTTAAACTGTCAGTTTTAGCTGCCCGAGTCGGCAGCTCTCCTCCTGCTATAGATTAGTTTCACATTCTCGGCTTAAGTATAGATTAGTTTCATATTTGTGACCCAGCAAGACGCTGCCTGTCCCTGGCTGCTGTCACACTCCCTGTTCTCCTCTCTCCTGAGAGAAAAACGGGAGACTACAGGAAGGCATTGGCAATGCAGCATTTTTTCCCTGTGCGATGCAGCCTGACAGGTGCCCTGAGCTATTTCCTATCTCTGAGAGGTGCAGGCTTTGATTTAGGTAAGTGTCTCTTGTCCTGACCCTTCCTTCTAACAACCTGGCAGAAGGATCCCCATTTCTACTCGTGCTTGTCCCAGAGGTGTGGAGGCAATTACATTTCTGCTTTTATTTTTTCTTCCAGAGACTATTTTTTTTCCTTCCAGGTTAGCCCTGCAGGTGCTTTTCAGTTGGTCTTTTTCTCAGAGTAAATCTTAAAAGCCTTTTCCTATCTCTCCTCACACTGAGTCATTTCTGTGAGAAGCTCCACTGTTGTCCCCATCACTTTGAAGGTAACACATCCTCAGTGTGCACATGCACAGCATCATTGCACTCATAAATGTTGACCACATGATGGAAACACACTTCTCTGCAAAATTACAGCTAGCACAGATACTGCTGAAATAAAGACATTCCCTGAGAAGGTAGGGCAGAGACAGGATGCCTCACAGGAATTCGTATATGGAAATGAATATTATCATAATGAAGGTGGAAGCCAGGCTCTAAAGGCCTTACATAAATGCCCTGAAGTCATGGGAATCAACATAATCTCCTTTCCAGAATTCAGAAAGACCTGGTAATATGAAATGGCTTCTCTAAGAGCAAGGGTTGGTGAGAAATCCTTCAAATCAGAGATGCCCAATCAACAGAGGAAGAGAAAGTGATCTGGCCAACTATAAACCTGTGAATCTGTTCTGAACAACATGCAGATCTTTTGAGAAAAAAAAATGAAAAGTAATGAAAGGCATAGAGGTTAATGGGAAACTGGGATAAAATATAATTGTGAGTGACAAAAATATTTTCAGATATTACTGAACTTCTTTCTTTGGTAGGGGGCTTGATGTCCTGTTTGAAGGGAAAATGTTAACTCTTACCTGCATTTTGATAAAACACATGATCCAATACTGAGCAGAATATTTTCATTAGCTGAAGAAGGTGGAGATCTGTAGAAAATTGTGTGATAACCTGTCAAAGTTGTGAAGGTGACGAGATGCCTACAACATGTAGTGAGCCAGAGAAAGGCCACAGTTCTCAAACTTTGGCTTTGATTTTCCGTGTTATTTCCAGTGAAGGCTTCTATGTAAGAGTTAGATGAAACCGATGGTATTGTTGATGAAAGTTGTGGGGATTTCTTGTCCATAACAATAACAGATAACATTGAAAACTGACTAACAGAAACGTGATTAAATTTGCAGGGCAGTTGTAAGGTAATAGACACTGTGGTTAATAAAATTTTCTGCTATATGAGGTAGGTTCATCAATTGGAAATGACAGAGGAAAAGGACTCAGGATTATTAAATCACGTAATGGCTGAGAATGAGCAATGTGATGAAGCCAGGGCCAAGGCAAATGGAGTATAAGGAGGGATGGTATGAAATATTCCAGTAAAAACAGGGACACAGTCATGATGTGAAGAACACTGGAGAAACCTGGTCTTAAAATCAGCACACCATTGTGATTGATTGTAAGATGGTAATATTGTAAGGATCATGGAATGGTTTGGGTTGGAAGGGACCTTAGAGATCATCAGGATTTTTGAGTTTTCATTTCTCTGGGAAGTACTGGCACCTGCCTGGGTTTAGAGAGATAAGTGTAAAACTGGAGTTTTCACAGATATAGAAACAAAGAAGGGGTTAACACCAATAAGAGCTGCTGCAGCAGCAGCAAAATAATTAAACATCATAAATCCACAGAAGCCAAATATGAGGCTTCAGAACCTGACCTCAGTTTTTTAACAGAAATAAAACTGTTCTATCTAATTTTCTTTAGGTAATATTTATAAATAAACACATTGCTAGGATCTCTACAGTTACTAAACTGGGTATGTCAGATCCCCAATGTTGTTCCATCTATACAGGATACTGGTACAGGATTGTAATTTTCAGAGGACTGGTGGCAAGTACACACTGACATTTCTGAATGTTCTGAATGGTCATATTCTACATTCTGGTTTGGTTTTTTTATATGATATTTCAAGCAGCCTTGCAAAACACAACTTCTGAATCTTGACAGAATTAATGACTGTTGTAGTAAAATAATATCAAACTGATAAATCAAAATACTTTTCATCATTCCCCTACCCCTTCCCATAAAAAAATCAAGCACACACCTCCTTCCCCCAGAAGAAAAACAAACCAAACAAAATAGAATTTTTCTTCCTAGAGTGGAAGAAATATGAAGTGATTATACAGATAAGCTAATATACTTTATCATTCTCCAGAGTTTAAAAATGAGCATTATTCTGGACTGGAGCAGAATCTCAATCAACTATTTAGAGGGTAGTTAGCTTGGAAGAGGTTGCACTTCCATGTGTATATCCTGGGCTGGATGTGGAAAGGGAAGTTTATGCAGCATTCCACTGGTCTGGTTTGATCATTGCCAAAAGAAAGAACAGGAGTTTGTTTTGGTTTGCTTCTTTTTTTGTTTGATTGGTTGGTTTGGTTTGGGGGTTTTCTCTCCCTTTCTTTTGTTTTTACACAATTTCTTGGTATTAAAAAAGAGATTTGAATAAATTAACTTATATCACCCAAAACTTGTGCTTGAATTAAATTCCCCAAACCACCTTATGCACACATTTATTCCAGATGCTCCCAGCTCAGTGAGTGACACCGAAAGAGTATTTGCTCCACCAGTTGCTCTGTCCTTTGCTATCACTTTAAATGGTAGCAATAAAGGTATTCAGTTAGTATATTACAATACAGCCCCAAAGCAGTAACAGCTTGAAAAAATGCATTAAGAAGTGTTAGCACATTTGAATTGCTCTCCTTCTAGATTGCTACACACAACCTGACTGTGACAGGCATTGACAGACAGTGCCTGCAGGTCATCTATTGTTCCAGGCTGTAGAATATGTAAAAAAAAATTAGGAATGATGAAAAGGATGTGTCTTATCCCACCAGAGCGGATATGAATGAGTCTGCCTTCTTTTCCCCGGTACCATTTCACTGTCTGCATATCGAACTGTATTTTTATTTTAGACATCCTCCTGCTCCTGCAGCGGCTGCTCGTGCACATCACGCTGTATATCCCACAGAGTAAAGCTCTAAACCACTTCAGGTGCTGTTAAGGACGTTGCACTGCTGATAAAGCTGGTAAAAGGCTGGTGAATGGTACCATAATCCTTGGTTAGCAGAGCTACAGATCACAGGAACAAAGAGTAGATTGCTGTTGTGATAAAAGCTTTATTTACACATAGTATTTTTACAGTTCTTTTTATAAATGATTCAATGTTTTCCAGTTGTCAGCAGCTCCACTTAACCTGTCAGTTAACCTGTAACCTCCTTAATAAAGGTTTCTGAGCAGAAGGCTTAACAAATGCAAATTTCCTTTCAGCATTCCCAAGGGAGGTTGCCTATAGGTGAACATTGAAAAAATGATAAAAGACTCTTCCAGGACAACTTGTAAATCTGCTAAATGCTCTAGGAACTGTATGTGGGATTTTATAATCAACTCTTCTGAAGAGAAATGGAGATGTCCTCATTAAAACATTTCTATTATGTCAGCTAATAGCTCGGGTGGTGTTCTAGAGGGATTTTATTTGCTTGTTTTGTTTGGGCAGAATGGTATAATTTTAACAGAAGACGGTGCTCTAAGTGAATCATCTTGCCTGATAATGTTGAAGAGGGTTTTTCTGTGGCTCAAGTATTTGAAAAATGGAATCGAGACTTTAATAAAAAATGTTATTGCACAAACGTGGCAAAATGTCAAGGACTTGCGTACACTTAAGCAGCATTAATGAGGGTGAACTCTGCTCATATGCAGGATTTTTGATAAAGTAAAAATTTGAAAAGTCATTGTGTTTAAACCATTTCTCCTGGAAAAGGGCTGTATTTCTGCAGTCTGGTGGTAAAAATACAGTATTCTTCACTTTTCAGACATATGCTCCACTCTGTTCCTTGGTTCTTAGGGACTTGCTCCCCCAGAAATGCTTCCAGAATAATCAAGGGGAAAAAAAAAAAAGAGAGGACCATAGTCATTCCTAAAATCCTCACAGCTCTTATAGATAACTTTTTTGTAATCACATCCCTTCCCGTTTCACTTTCAGGTCTGGCATCATGAAAACAAGGAGACTGGGTGGGTCTAGAGGCTGCTCCTTCCAAGACCTCTGCTTTCAGCTGAGGTGGCAGCACAACCAGCTGTGTTCTTGTGAGCCTCAGGCAGCAGCACAGCAAAATGGTTGGAGTGATTGGGTTTTTGTGAGGCTACATATTTAATAGAGGAGAGGAGAAAAGAGGCAGAACAGGGTGACAAGAAGATGTCACTTCTTATGTCATTCTCTTTATGTCGCTGTCTTATGCCTCTTTTTTTTTCAGAGTTTTCCATAGAGGCTCTTTCTGTAGCAAACAGAAATCACGATCATTAGACAACTGTTGGCCTCTGTGAAATGAGCTGAATAGTCCCATGCCAGGTATCCATTTCACAACACGGAAAGCATTATCGTTGTTGGCAGCAATTAACGTGCCTGTCGGCAGCACAGCAGGAGATGTGAAGGATTGAATGGTCAGGGGGGGAATGGTCACCCCTGGAGGTCTCTGTGGAGAGGCATGTTGGCAGAGCGTTAAGCTCCATGTCATAAAAGTGGATGAATTGTGTTTCTTTACCAGGCTTTTGTCATTTATTTTTAGCTGGTTTAATTTTTTTAAGAGGCATAGAAAATAAAAACCTTGAGATGGCTTTAATGTTAACTGGGGTCCATTTGCATCCTGGAAACCTGTCTCTAACTTTCAGTGTTAGGGGGATTCTTTTTCCCCTCCCTTTCCTCTAATCAAGGGAGTGAAATTACTTGTGTTTTACACGGAAGTCCCTCTGTACCCATTAAGGAAGAAGGGCCAGGCCCTCTAGATCCGTGGTGGATGTTTTGGGTGTTGTGAAAGGGATCGGACTTTGTTCATACACCTTCCCAAATCTCCAGCAGAGCAAAAACCAGTAGTGATGGTGGTGGCTTGTTGGCTATATCTGTGGTTATATTTGTGCATCATATCAATATGCAACAGCAAAATTAACATATAATGTCCTAGCACGGATAATTTAGGGAGGGCTGGTTTCAAGATCCGTAGTCAACATAGCCCATTATGTCCCATTTTATGACCTGCTTTCCATTGCTTAAAATTTTGCCAGGCATTCACTTAGCTGAAGGGTTTTTTTTCTCTCCAGGATGAACAGATGGCATGTGCTTTGGACAAATCACAGCTAAGTAGAAAAAGATGCTGTTGTTTCAAGGAGCTTCATAAGGATGTTGTGTCACACCATATGTGGCAGAATCGAGAAGATGAAAAAAAAATTATGGATGCTTGTAAAAGAGAGGAAGGCTCGTATGGTGGCCAAGAAAGCTGCCTTGAGAACTGGTGCCTGTCTGGGCCTGTGAATGAGTCATCTTGCATGACTTTAACAGAACTCCTTGGCGTGTCCAAGGAGAAATATTAAGGTCTGGCTTTCAACAGCTGAACGACTAGAGTCAGCACTAGTGAGAATCTAACTTACCTCAAATAGGTCTCTCAGAAATCGGGGACATTTCTTTAGCTTATCCTTCCTGCTGTCCCCAGTTCACTGCTTGTAGGTTGTATTGCAAAGCTGCTTGTTCACCCTGCTGCCTTCAATCCGTGAATGTCCCTAAAGCCTGGAGAAACACCATACTTGGATACTAGGGAAAAGTTAGCATCATTCAAGAGTATTTTTAATAGCATGCAGTTGACGAGGTGGGAGTGTGGGGAAAGGGTACTTCACCTCTTCAGTTCTTCAGCTTGTTCAGAGGTACGGAATATTCAACCTGTGCTTGTTTTGTGAACATTAATATTCTGTGTACTAGGTAAAGGGTGAAGAATGTGGAAAAACACAGTTATGTTATCATATAAGTGTATAATCCAACCTATTTATCTTGTTTTAGTAGGCGTAGTGTGTGGCTAAGGCAGTGAACAGGTCAAACAGGAAACTTCCTACATGGGGATATAGCATAGGGAGGACAATGTCAAGAGCAAGTTACTGAAGATCTGTGTAGGTGCATTCTTGAAGGCAAGGGGTGGATCATCTTGCTGTGGTGTGGAGTGTGGGCTGCCAAATGAATGTTATGGGCTTACCAAAGGACAGGACACACACAAGAACTGCATGCCTGCATTAAAACTCCCAGGCAATCGAAAAGATTTGCTGCAAGAATGAGTCATTGCTTCCCTCACCTTGGGGAGAGTCCATGTGACGTGCAGGGTTCGTTAACAGCAGCAAAGCCTGTGCTTAAACACGAGCACAATAAGAAGGGCTTTGTGCATTTAGTACCTCTTCTCACTTTTCCTGGTCTGAGTTCAGAATGGCTCCAATTATTATCTGTCTATTCAACTACAGAACTCTTTTCCTGGATACTGAATGAGCATTCAGTCCCAAACTGCAGGGAAAGGACTGGTATGATCCAAGGGAAGAAGAATGGAGCAAATACCATGTGTTGTAGACCTTACTGCCCATCAGACAGCATTGCACATACAGGTAGTTAAACATCTCTACCCACTAGGTGTCCACACTGAAAATTCTTCTATTTAGTCCTTGGAAATGCTTGAAGAAGTGTCTGAAAGATGTGGTGAATTTGTAGGGTGTTTACCTCAGAAGTATGTTTTATTCAAAAGGATCAAGTGGATGGCTCCCAAGATAAGTGGGATACATTTTAGTGCTGTTCCCAAAATCTGAGAAAGGCAATGGGTGATACAAGGTTGGATGTGGGAGGACACGTTTCTGACCATGTGGGCACAACACCACTATAGCTCTAAATATGAGAATTAAGGCACAATGTATTATTAAAAAAAAAACACCCAGCAAAAAACCCTGAAAGGTCACATAAAGCTCTTTATAACCCCAAAGAAATTTATTAGCATCATGTTTATCCAGAGTCAAGTTAAGGGTTGCATATGCTTGTGTACTTGTTAGATATTTGTATCTGTCGTAGTTGTACTGGTTAATACAGGAGCACTGCAGTAAGTCAGGAAAGCAGGGAAAGGTTTCCTTCCTTTGTAAAAAGAGAGAGTTGTTCAGTAACCACTCAGAGCTGGCATTGTGTCTTACAGAGACATTTGCATCTCTAAGAGAGGAAAGCAATGATTATTTTATTAGAAGAAAAATAGTAAGACCACCTTCTGGTTAAGGAGAGATTAGAGTGCAGTTTGGAATGAAAGATCAGATCTGCCTTGACTCCTGGGAAACTTCAAAGGAGAGATTTGTTGTAAAAGTTTGAAGGGAAGATGGAGTCACATGAGGTTGAACTCTGACAGGTGCTTCCAAGGGATTTCTTTTATTGGAAGCTCTCCATGGGGAACGATCCCTTACAGGGAAATTTTCTGACAAAACTCAGGTGTAGGCACTGTGTATCAGATACAACCTCAGGCATAAACTATGCACAGAGTGTGGAACTCTGCAGTGAGCAGAGAGATGTATAAAGGAGACAGAATTATTAAAGCATTGCTCTCCTTTCATTTCTTTACCTTTGTCTTTTATAGACTTGTGTAACTGTGCTGCTTATTTTGGATATTCTAAATAAAATGCTTTTATTTTTGTTTGTGTTAAATTGTCCTCAAACTGTAGCAGCATTTTAGCTCCATGAGCTAGATGAGGAAGTTTGGCACCACAGGGGTCAGGAGAGAAAGGACTATCACAAGATGAGCCTGGCACATATTGGTAAAATATCAGGGTGCCTGCACGAATCCAAAGCCTTCAGGGAGCATGTTGCACATGCTGCTAGTCTAAATGTTATTTTACTCATCTTTTCCTTGTACTTTGAGAGCACAGTATGGCCAAACCACTGAGCTGAGGGATATTCTGTGATTTATCTGGATTTGGTTCCAGCAAGTGTGACTTAAAGATGATTAAATGGACTGAGCTTTTGGCCTGATTCTATTATAGTTTCATTACAGAACTTTGAATTGAATGTAGTAAAAGGCAAGCTCTGCTTTTACCTGGGAGCCTTGTTCCACTGAGAGAGCCATAACCTACAATTCACAGTTTGTTAGAGAGGGTTTGGTAGGACCTTGAAGTGAAAAATATATACATGGGTAGAATCTTATTGTGCTGTTTTCTGTTTGAATTCATCCAGCCTAGAGAGGCTGAGACAAGCTGCTGATTGTTTTCCACTCTTCCCTTGTCAGAGCTCACTTTGCGTGTGTGTGATGGCTTTCTGTTTGAAGCTTTCAGGATCTGCAAGCCTCGCTTGCTTTCTCAGGTTTGCCAAAACCAGCTGTCCTTTCCTCATTTTATCAGTATTAGCCAAAATTTACACCGTTCCTCCATTGATCTGAGCATTATTTTGCGAAGCTGTAAGAATTAATGGGATGAAATACGTTTTCTTCTTTACTTACGGGGCATTTTTAGTTTTATTGAAAAAAGTGTTTGTAATAATTGCCTGTCATATATTTGATTTTTACTTATTCTGATAACCTCCTAAAATGTTGCAAGTTTCCTCCCTAGGGCAAAGAGAAGTATCATTGAAACTAATGCTTAATTTAAATTGAGTGAATCTGTAAAATAATATATACGTTACACACGGTGTTAGGTGAATGCTGTGGACCATCCTCATGTATTTATTTAGGTGCATACTATACAATATCCAGAGAAGCTGAGCAATGTTATCAGGTGCCTGTGGACATGCCAAACCTGTGATGGGACTTGCAAATATCTCTTGTCCTCATTGCACCATGCATCTCTAGGTTTGGAACAGGTATGGATGAGATAACTCATGAACCTCCTCTGCTAAAACTGTCTTTTCTGGCAGTAAAACAGATCATGATTTGGGCTTCCACTGTGCAGATGCTCCCTGCAGTGTGACATTAAATTGTGGGAGGAGACAGTAACACATTTTTTTTTTGTTACAGCAATGAGTGCCTGCCAAAACCACTTATATAGATCAATACACACACAGCATTTACACCAAATTAGTAGTATTTTGGGCAACTCCTATTGTTTCTTTATAATATTAATCTTTTACCAACCTGTGTAGTCAAATCTATCATTAAGTCTTCCTTTGCTTCTCCTTGTTTCATTTTTTAAAAGGACAGTCAGCATTCATTATTCCATAGATTTACACTGCTAGTTCCTCTGCAGGGCCAGGAGTTGGACTCAGTGATCTTTGTGTGTCCCTTCCCCATGTGGGTCCTCTCAGCATATTCTGTGATGCTGAAAGATGGGGTGGAGTTTGGGTACTGATTTGAGGTGTTGTTTGGTTGGTTGTTTTTGGATGTCTGTCTGTTTGTTTTTTCCTTATTGGAGGATAATGGAGAGATTTGAAAAATAGAAAAGGTCAGGTTTTCCCCCAAAATGTGATGCAGCCTGACCAATTAGCACCTGCACTGTTGCAGTGTGAGCTTAAAGGCAAGTTTATTGGAAGAACCAACAACACATGCATGTTTTTAGGGCACATTTGATATGTACAGAGCAGCTCCAAATGGCCATCCAGGAGAAGCCAATGGGTAATGGCACTTGTACTGAGGCTCCTTAGTTAAGCTGCTTGGAACTCAAGTGGCCTCAGGCTCAACTTACTCATTTTATTAAGGGAGGAGTGAGAAAGTCAGTGTACATTTTCATAACCCTGAAAGGAGTCAGAGATTTTTAGGTGTTCCAGCTGACCTTGGGGCTAATGCTAGTTATTTTGCACTGTATAATCATGGTTACCATTCCCCAAGGCAGCAAAGACTAACAGTGCAGAAAGCCTGTGAAGGAGCAAAGGCTGAAGTAATGAAAGACCCTCGTTTTCCTACTTTTTAAGGGAAATCTCACAAATTCATTTTTCAGTCTGTTTTCTTTTACAAAGAGTTCTACAGAGGGAGCCTATTTTTTAAATTATTTTCTATTTTCTGAAGATTACTTTCCCTAACCTCTGGCAGGTTTTGGGTGCAAAGCATGGATTTTTAAGTGGATTTTATAGGAAGATGTCGACGTATGCCTCAAGTCATGGAAGGAGTGAAAGATATGACTTTAAAAAAAAGATCCTCTAAATTGACATGGGACATTTTTAAAAAAATTATTTGCATTGTTTCTGCTTGGAAGCATCTGAAGCTAAAGGAGTTGTGAACTACCCTAAGTCTGCATTTTTTTCCCCCTCCTGCATTTTGCCTAATGTTGCATACATGATGCAGTTAGTGGCCTCTAACTTCTTGTGAGGGACAGATCAAGCTCTCCAGGATGTCGTGCTTAAAATCTGGAATGAGATTATTTTTATTGCTGGCAAATGCAGCTGAAGGGCATAGAAGAATTTAGTTGTTCATGATATAACAGTTAGCCAACCTTCCAGATTTCCATCTCCTCATCAAACCAGGCTTGTTTTCTTCATTAAGTTCATACAATAACTTATTTTAAACTTTCTTCAGCCTAGCATGTAATTAAACTCCATACTCTTAAAATGAAATGTTAGTTGAATCAGGGGTTTGATAATATGAGATGCTGCCTTTTTTTTTTTTCCCCCTCCTTTTACTTGCCTGTAAATATTTGTCGGATCTCAGATAAAGGTGGCCTTGCCTGTAGATTGTCTGGACTATGAAATGCCTCTTGAAACACCACAGTTCATTTTTTTTTATATGTCCCTTCTGTATTTGCAAGAGTAAAATTATCTTTTCTGAGAAAGAACCTGGTGAAATACTTGCATTGCAATTTGGAACTTGAGTCCTCTTCTTTATAGCCTTCCAATCCAGCTGAGAGGCAGCTCACGTTGCACTGAATGCTTTAATTTGGATTTCTCTTCACTGCTTCTTTTTTTACTAACTGCTCACTCTCAGTTGCTTTAAATATTGGTTCTGCTCTTTCACTAAGAGTACACTCTGTTTTCCATGTCGTCTTTTACAGCTTTCTAGTATTCTTTCTTAGTCTAAGTAATTCGGAGAACCCAAATGCCTTGCAAAGCATAGAATTGCTTCAGCCGGAAGGGACTGGTAAAGATCATCCAGTTCCAACCTCCCTGCCATTGTCAGGGACACCTCCCACTGTCCCAGGTTGCTCAGAGCCACATCCAACCTGGCCTTGAACACTTCCAGAAATGGGATATCTACAACTTCTCTGGACAACCTGTTCCACTGCCTCACCACCCTCACAGTAAAGACTTTCTTCTTAATATCTAGTCTAAACCTACTCTCTTTCAATTTAAAGCTATTAACTGAAAAAGAGTATTAACTGAAACACGAACAGAGACAGCATATTACTGTCTGTATGGATGTTACACACAAGCAGAGGAATTCCCATCAGGTGCATCACATTTCCATCAGATTCCATCAGAAAATCTGCTGTAACCACTGATCCTCTTTGGCTTCAGTCAGCATTGGCTCATTTAAAAGGAGACTGAGACTGTGATTTTCAGAAGGATGCTACTCTCTTGTCAGGTTTTATTTCTGTGCTCAAAGGACCAAACACTATCTGTGAGAAGTGTACATTGGTGGAATTGTTCTGCTTTTGCTCTTGTGACTGAAATCAGAATCTAATTTCACGTTTTCCACTCTGCTGTTTTTGTCAGAGTAGAGAAATGTTATATTTGATAGTCATAGGTCAGAGCTCCTCCATCTACACTGGAAAGACATTTTTCACTCCGTCAAAAACGTTGCAGGTTTGCAAGCCAGAATAACTGGGCTTTGCAGAGAATGTAGCTCTTTTGTAACTGCTGTATTCTTCAGTACTGACCTAGGGACAAATGTCTGCTCCTCATCATCTGCTCAGAGTGTGCCAAATACTGGGAACAAGGTAGCAGCTGAAATTAGAAACAACCTTTGTCAAGGAACTTTTTGTCTCTGAGAATAGAATTGTTGGAGATGCTTCCTCTCCCACATCTATGTTCCCTAGAAATTTTAGACTTAACACTGTCCTGAGTTTACATTTCTTTGTGTTTTATTATTAGTAAATGGCTATTCACAGTTGTGAGATGATTTTCTTTTGTGAGTTCATCAACTTGTATTGTTGCATTGCCATTTTGATGACTGTTGGAGCGAATGTTTTGGGCCCAGGAGGATGTGAACCAGTGAGTAATCCCAGCTCTCAGTTTGAATTATGCATGTAGCTATTGGCTGCCACCTCCCATTTCCCAGTGCACTTCCGGATAATGATTCTCCTCATTATGGACTTTTTTTGATACATAAAAATGTACTTCTCTGACTAGATCATAATTAAGGAAGCGAGTGTGTTTAGTTACTTCTGCTCTTCAGATATGTGATGATTTACTATTTGCACTTGTAAAGTCATTTAAGGCCTTCTAATGGAAAGCTGTTCAAGGACACCGTGCTTAGGACAATCTCTTGGCACGCTCCTGCCTCTCCCAAAGCCATAAAACCTTCCAAGTATATTCTTGCCATGTGGTTGTGTATATCTGTTCCACATTCTGCTGGTGTTCAGTTTATTGAGCACGGGTGAGCTGAGTGACCACCTATTACTAGTTAACCTAACACAACTGAACGCCAGCTTTAATGAAAGTTCAACACTTCATTAATTAGTGAACATGGGATCTGGAATATGTAAAAGACAACAATGTCTGTGTCAGCAACAGAGTCTTGTTTTCATTCTGCATTACCAAGGAGATACTTAAGGGTTGAGGCTGTCCCTGAGGTATTAAAATTCTGGTCTCTTTGTTTGGTGGAAGGTACAGTGAATTCTTGAATGTGGTATCTCTGCCTATTAATAGAAATGTCCTACTGAGCAGAGCAAGGCAAGTCCTGATTGTGGAGAGGAGTGGGGCAGGAGTGGCTGATGTTGGAGCAGCTGTTTCGGACTCTTCACACCCACGTCTGTGCATGTACAGCTCTCTGTATTTGTGCTGTTGAAGCACCAATTAAGTCGATTTTTTGGCAATAATACAGAGAGTTGTGCAGCAGAAGTACTCTCAGGACCTGTCGCCCTCCAGTTCTGTAAGTGGGATCTCCAGTTGGGCTCTCCTGCTGCCTCTGCATCCTGTATCCTCTGTACAAGGGCCATGACCACAGTCCTGTCATTGCTTGACATCCCAAGCCTTGATGTGACAGTGACTGAACATGTGCATATCAATAAGAACCTTAAGTGCAGCTGAATTTTTGATCCAATGACAAATATTTCAACCCTGATTTGCAACACCCTGGATGCTTCCCATCATTTTGCCTGCCGTGTGCCTCCCTTTCCCACCCTGCCTATAAAAATGGAAGCAGGTCTCTGCTATTCTTCAGTTCAACTCATTTTACCTTTGATCATCATGTAAATTTCTGGCCAATTCAGGCAGAGCTTTTCAAACCACGTTCCCCCAAGCAGGCAGGGGTTTTGAGTCGCTCTTGAGCACAAAGCCTTGCAATCTAGCTCTTTGTTGCTGGTGTTCAACTTCCAGGCCACGCTCCCTCTAATAGTGACTTGTTCCCCTATAATTATTCACAGCCCTATTATGGCTCTTTATGAGGAAACTTGTCCCAGCAATCCAGTGCACCCCATCTGTTGCAGATGATGCTGCAGTCGCCGTGTCTGCTGCCTCCATTGTTTAAGATTGGTGCAGAGCCATACCTTGAAGCATTTTTTTTTTGCTTCATTTATTTTTGACCTCTCAAGGTTATAAACAGCAGTGGGAATATCGTTGCTGTGTCTTGCAAGATTGTATGGCCACATCCAAGGTTACTCCCTTGATGTTGTTGTCTTTGTGATTGGTATGGATTAAATCTAGGAAATATAAAAGGACTGGGGATTATTTTGCAAGGATTTTAAACCACATATCAAGGCATCCTTTTTTTTTTTTTTTGAGACTTTCTTGATTTTAATTTCAAAGTGCACTTATGGAGTAGCTGCCCTGAATAGGGTCAAATGCTCAAACATTACTCTGGAGTTTCATCTTCCCTTGCTGGCTGCAGAATCCTGTTTTTCACTATATCACCCCTTTCCACCAGAGGAATGGGAAGCACAGTCAAGGCAGACTGATTTTTGTGCAAAAATTTCTGCTTTTTAAATTCTAGTGAGATATATGTGTATTAGATGGGCTAATACATTTTTGGTTTCTTTAGTATTGAAAGTATAGTTTGGGATTTTATTATAAACCAAGTACTACAGTGACTGCAGTAATTACAAACCCTTACTGCCCTGGGGCTGACTGGTACCTGCAACTTGTTAGTTGGATTTAGAAGAATAAAATTTATAGTATGAAATTATAATTTTGCAGTGTATGACTGAATAGATGTTGACTTGTTGAGTTGTAAATTTAGTTATAATACTTTAATAATGGAATAATTTTATTTAATTATAATTATCAGGTTGTTGAATAATTCAATAATTATTATTAAAATAAAAATAATTGTTTATTGAATAATTATGTTTCACATCAGATTTTGGCTGAGTTAATTTGCCTTCAAAACTATTGTTCCCTTTCTGCCTTCTCAGTGACTTAATAAATTAGAATTGAAGGTAGACCTCAGAAGTTCTTGTTTGATTATTGCAGGCTCTACCACTGATAATAAACTTGGCCATCCTTTATCTACACTGTCTCAAATCCCTTCTCCCTCTCTGATCCTTTATTACTTGTTCCTGTGGGGGAAGTCTTTTCGTTTGACTTTGCAAGTTAAAAATATTCCCATGTGCCAATTTGTATGGAAACTCTCCAGGCTGGTTTCGTTAACACATCCAGCCCACCTAATGGTGTTTGCTCTATATAAAGTCCTGTGATGATGCCTGTGATGCATCCTCATCCCACACTGGGCAACTTGCTACGCTGTTGTTTTTCAACATGAAGTGAATCTTTTGCTACTGTTTATTTTAAAATCTTGTGTAGTTCAGGGTATTTTAGCTAAAGGTCTGTTCTCAACTATGGAATAGAGTTGTTTTGTGTCTTGGACTTTCACAAGTCCTGACTTTATTTTATTGCTGGTGAGCTCTTAAAGGTCCTTCTTCCCTGAAATACGCTAAAGATTGATTGATATGTGGTTTTAATTCTGCCCATATAACCTAGCTGGTAATCACTACTGCAGGAGTGTTACTCCTATAGATGAGGATTTTTACTGACCCTGAGACAGGTATTGCAATCTCTTTCTACTGTAAGTTGACATAGGTTATTTTTTTTTCTCTATACTTCACTGCTATCTGTGATTGGTTTGACTTTGTGTAATTATAGACACAAATCCTGATAAATGAGGGCGGGAATACTGGGAATGTGATAAATATTTCTGAAATAAACCATGACAGTAGATTATTATTTTCAAGACACCTTAAAGGTTGGATAGTTTTGTTTCTCATCAGGTTTTGCTAAGTGAAATTCACCTCCCAAACAATTTTTACCTCTCTGCCTTCTCAGTGGTTCAATAAAATAGTTTGACCACTCTTGTAGTGAGAGAAACAGCTGCTTATTACTTTCCAAAACAGAGAAAATACGAGCAATTGTCAAGCAGTTTTGAAAGAACTGTAATTTCTTTTGGCCAAGGCTCTAATGCACACGTAAAACCTGTGTTCTTAGGGTGCTGAATGTGCAGTACACGGGCTTGGCATCCAACACGTTCATTCTTTGTGAGCTGAGCTCTTTGAAATCTCCCAAAGTAACTCCTAAGTGTTTGGGTGCAATCTGTTTGGAATGTAAGCTTTGAATTGCCCTGCTCCACATCCCTGGACTTCTCTCCCATCCTCAAGTGCAAGCAGTGCGTGTTTCTTTTAGTTTGCAAATCGATGCAGAAAACTTATCTTTTTGATTTAGCCTTTACTCGATGTTGAATTTTATGCCAGTGTTATAAGCTCCAGTGGTGTTTTATCTGCTGATTAGTCTTATAATGTAAAGTGCTTGGTGATGCATTGCATAGGAGATGCTATAAAGATGGTTTATGGTGCGATGGCAAGGAGAAATGTGGGGAGTGCAGATTCACTTTATTAGATGAGCAGGAGTCCCTGAGCAATCGTTTGTCAACAGTAGTTAAAGATTGGTTTATCTTCAATCATTGAACCTTTAATAAACATGTTTTTAGCTGAAGTAAAAGGGTTATATTGAAAATAAAGTAAAGGGAATTTATAGGTTTGTGTGTCGGTTTTATCTATTGAGAAAAAAATTGGAGTAGGTATCTAATTTTTGCTCTAAATATCTTTTCCAATAACAGTGTTAAGAAAAAAAAATAATTAAAAAATAGTCTTTTTCAATGTCATATCAAATTTTTTTTTTTCTGTGACAAAAGAAGATGAAATTATATCTATTTGTTTAATTCTTTCTGTATATGTCTATTACATTAGCAGGAGTTAAGCACAATCATTCTATGGAGAGAAATCCTGTTACCTGCAAATGTAAAAGTTTCTTTAAAGCTGTTTTTCAAGTTCAGTCTATCACATTGTGTCCTGTCTGGTAGTGGGCAGTTTGTTTTCAAGCCTTATTGGACTGTTGCCTTGGACAGTAAGAATGTTGACAACATCAGCATCAAAGGGCAACTTTGGCATTTGCCTCTTCACAAATATTAGCCAAGGAATTTCTGACAGCCCTGGTAGGTGACATGGTGGGTATTGTCATCTTAGATTTACAAATGGAGAGCTTAAGACTTTGCTTAAAGTTGTCTGAGCATCTGAACTCACCTGTGCCTGGTTTGGGTTTTTTTTGTTCGAGATAGGGTTTTTTGGACAGACTACAGAGTATTATCAGAATGTTGGAATAAAGCTTGTTCTAAACCCTTTGAAATGTTAGCAGCAATTTCACAAGTGGCAGCCTGGGCTCAAGTTAGAGCTGTGTGCAGGAGAGACACATTTTTCATATGTGGCTTCCCTTCTGCTGAACATAATTGTGTCTTACGTGAGCTTCAGCGTGGGATCTGGGTGAATTTTTTTCAGAGGACATTAATGGCACATAATTGTTAACTGCAGATAAAAGCATTGTCTTGGGCTGGTTTTGTCTGCTTGAGCTTTAGGAACAGTTTCTCTCGTGCACTGTTGCTGAAGTCAGTGAATTTGAGGAGAATTGACTTTCAGCGAGTGAAATATGTGCATTAACTGTGTTTTTCCAAATAGAGAGAGATGTGCTTTGTGTGTAATTGGATAACCAGCACTTGTGGCTGTGACATCTGATCTTTTTATTAGAGATGTGATACGAGACCGCAGAATAATTAGCATTTGAGATGTAAAGATTAATGTGGAGAACACCAACCTCCTGTCTTTTCTCATATGCACATTAAACTCTGAGTGTAACTGTGGAAATGTAAATGTGACAAACTATAGAGTATTCCTAAAAATCATAGAATGGCTTGGGTTGGGAGAGTCCTTGAAGATCAACCAGTTCCAACTCCCCTGCCATGGACAGGGACATCTTCCACTAGACCAGGTTGCTCAAAGTCCTGTGCCAAACAGTTGTGGATTCCAGTGGATATTAGGCATTTACATGCTTTAGGAACCCCTTACTTATATTCACTTACAGAAATGAAAGTGTAAATTTTTTCCAACTCAGTTGCTGTGCCTCTGACTAACAAGTGCTTTTCCATCAGCTGAGATACAGGATTTCTTTCTTTGGGTCTATTGTTTGGCTGTTATTACTAATTTACATTCATTAACAGTTCTTCTTTTAATTAGCTCAATGGAAAGGCATTAAACCAACGTTTTTTCCTTTGAAGTTCTAGATATTAAGGAGGGTGGGAAGTAGAGAAGGGGAAACAATGAAGCATCACTATACAAGAGCCATTTAAAGATGACTTCTGCCAAGGGCTTTTAATGACATGGCAAGCATGTCATAGGACCTGCTTATATTGTAGATGCCTAGTTAATGAAAATTAAAAATGAGCCTCTTAATAATTAAAAGTCTTGCTGCAAGCTACCCAAATCTACAGGATAATAGTTGAATGTCAACAGTTGAATATCAAAAATGTTGAGAAGAAATATAATAACGTGAAAAATAGGAACAACTTGAAAAAAGCCACCGTATCATCTAAGTAGGTTCCGGTAAGTTTAAAGAAAGAAAGAAAAAATATTAGTCCTTTTTTCATCTAAATTCCATTATGGAAAACTACAGAAATTGTATATACATCATTCATTATTCATGTCAAAACAGGGAAGTTTCCAATTTTGTTTTGAAGTGACCTTGCTTCAAATTGTACAGATTTTAATGCAATCTAAACATTTTTTTTCCTGGTTTCTGAAGGGAGGATGAGTAATATATGTTATTAATGAAACCGAAAAACTATTTGGTGAGTCTTCAAATTGGTCAGTTATCATTTTCTTAAAATCCCCATCTCTAACAAAAATTCAGTGCAAGCCCTCCTGAGTGGCATTGTTATAATAATTGAATATCAGAGTTAATGAAATATTCAGAAGGTTCCCTTCCTCGTTTTCTCTCTTGCCCGTCTGCGAGCGAGATCAGCAGTTAATGAATCTTGAGGTAGCACAATTGTTCTGTTACCCTCTCAACATATATATATGGACTTTCAGTAAAATGGGAATTTTTAAATCTACAATTTAATATCTTTTCATTGTCTAAGAGCTGTCTTTTGCTAAAAAATATTATTTCTATGTATTGAAAGGCTTAGAAATGAAATATGCTAATAAAAGAGTGTCTGATTTGTTACCCAGAGAATAATTTAATGTGGGGGGGATTAGAAAATGTATGATTCATATTAAAACATGGTTCTCAGTTGAATCCATGACAAATTTTGCTGGTCTATTTTTACAGTAAAAATTAGATTGTGACTACTATTAAATGGGTGCTTGCAAGGCAAAAGAAGAGGAAGTTTTGTAATGGATTTTGAATCCTCAGGGCCAAATCAGCAAGCTAGGGTATAGCATTTCTAAGGGTATATTTATGTAATTTCTTATTATTTAGTTTACAGTAGTACTTGAACTTCCTACCAAAAGCATCAGGTACTGCCCAAACACTCTCAATAACATAAACCCTGTCCTGGAGGTTCCAATTTTAAAAAGGAAAAAAAACAGGATGAGGAAAGGACAAAACTACTTCTTTTTGTCCTGCTACATCTGTGACAGTTTAGCAGTTTCATTGAGCTCAGGGCAGGATTTGGGAGCTGCAGTGGAGTGTCCTGCATCCCAGTGCCAGGGCATGTGGGTCCATCACTCTTTCCTGCAGCAAAAGGGCACAAGGGCAGCACCAAGTAGCTGAGTTCCTTGTGGAATTAGTCTGATGTTCCTCATCTCCCTGTCTATTTAAGAGGAAGAATTTTTTTTTATTTTATTTTATTTTAAAATACTTCTGCCCAGGTTGTCTTTGCACATTGTCATCATCTCATGCAGTGACACAGCACCACCCAGTTCTCTCACGTTGGGTCTCTCCAGGCCAATTGATAGCATAGACTTGTTTTAATCTTCTCTGTGTTAGAAAGAGCATCTCTGATATTTACAGCTGCTGTTAAATACATGTCCTGATGGGACTTTTGTCCTGTCATTCCCAAGATTGCTTTGTGCCCTGATTTCTATGGCAGCAGGACTCCTGAAGCTGCTCTAGAGAAGCTGCCGAGCTCTGCTGTGCTAGTTCTGTCACCATCTTCATTACTGGGAAGAAATACATTTTTCTTCAGGAGGTCTCTACTGTTTCTCCTCTACTGATAGAAGGCACTTCACACGTGCTGTTCCTCTCATAACACTCCCTCTGTCGTGTCAACAGTCAAGTGGAGGAATAAAAGTGCGGTATGCCCTCAGTGAATTGGAGAAGAAAACCTTCTCCCTTTCCTCCAGTTGAGTTTACTGAAATAGTTGTGCCTCTTCAGCTGTTTATTAATGGTTGGACTCAACCATCTAAGAGGTCTTTTCTAACCTTTATGATTCTGTGATGTTGCCTTGCTGCTGGTGGCACCACAGTTATCTCCATGCTGTTAAGGACCATGGCTCAAGAGCACTGTCTGCTGCTGCCAGCCCTGGGAACCTCACTGAAGGCCAGAGAGTTACTTTTAGGGCCAAAAAATCTGAATACCAAGGGCAACAGAGGGGCAGGCTGACCCTGCCATGTTGTACCTACCAGGGCTTTGCTAAGTCACCTCTTACCTGGGCTTTGCTAAGTCACCTGCATGACTGTAGCACTGTGGTAGATCAAGTAACTTAAAGCTACACTTGTGCAACAGTTGTCATATAGAACTATGTGCATCTCTTTAGGATCACAGAGCTAACACAGTGCTGTGAGAATTTTTGGCATGCCAGTGCGTTTTTTGACTTAAAAGTATCCCTGTAATCACGTTCTTTGTGATAAAACTCATATGAAGCTACTAATCTTGTTCAGTGGGAGATACATGATGAAATTTAAAAATCTTTCTGACCGTTTTTGCAAATGTAAGATAGATTAGATGACTACATAAGCATCAAGCAGTGCCTTGGAGTATGTACAGTTCTCACATGTGTGTAAACCACATTAGTCTTCAAAGCACTGCACATACAAAATGAATCTTAGATCATTCTTCCCTTGCAGATCCCAAACCAATGAAGATTCATGATTTGGTGAATGCCCCTCATTATTTCCAAGCTTATTTTTAATGATTCTGATTAATCTCAGGATTTTCAGTTCATCTGTGGGTTTACAGAAACAGGATCTGAATTTCCAGCCAGCAAAGAGAAACCTGAAATTGTCGTGACACACAATAATTTAGTTTTGAGCAACAACCATTTGGTATAAGATGATGTTTTAAGGTACAGTAAAAGAATGTGGATAAGAAACCCCACAGATAATAAGTGTTTTGATATAGCTTTCTAATCCTGCTGTGAGAACAAATAATATATCTTCCACTTGGCAAAGCTGGCAATTGAAAAACTCACTTGAGAACAGGGATTTATGGCACAATGACAATTTCATGACTTTTCATGGTTGCAGGAGGTTTTCCCATATTCCAGATTATTATCAGAATTACTATAGCAAACAGAAATTGCTTGTTTAATAATTGCTAACACATAGTTTATAAACTTTTTCCATAATTTTATCTCTTTCTAAACCCAGCTTCATTTCATACCAAACCTCTAAATCTTAAAATAAGCTGTCAATGCTGTTTTTTTCTCACAACTGGTACAAAGATGAACAATATAAGTAGGAGGACATTCTTCAGGTAACACATTCAGTTGAACAACTGAAATGCAGAGTGCTGATTGCCTGTTTCTAAGTATTTTAAACATGGGTTTTAAATTAGTTAAAGTAACAGATAAAAGATGAGAAATGGTGCCAAAGGCTCTATACAGTAAGAATTTGTAGGCTTTTAGTGCAGTAATTGTAGTTTCAGGTTCTCTTGTGTGTTTTATATGGTTTTTGAGAAAGAAAAGATCTGGCAAAAATGTTGGTATTATTCTTTAAAAGGCTGTTGCCATCCTGCCTTGGAGTATTGGTGTGTGGAGATGTCACGTATGGATGAGGGGCCCAACTCAAATAAAGCAGTGCATTTGTCAGGTTGCCAAACTGTTTTTCATCATCCCTGTGTTGTACCACTTTCCTTGTGTATGATCAATAACGCTCAGCGTAGAGTTTGCCAAATGCCAGTGACCCCATGACCCAAACGAACTGAGCTTTGCTGTGGTTTGTGTGCATTGCAGTAATGTCAGCCACGCTGAGCCAGATGTTTGGGCACCGCTGGTTCGGGTGCTCGAGTGAGGCTTACACGAGTCTCTCATGTGGGATTAAATGTCAGGCTAGATTGGATATTACATGGCCATAACTTGGCATGAGCTTTGTGCTCTGCAGGGCTTGGAAGGGCTTAGTACATACTCTGGAATGGGGAGAAACTGAATTCTCTGATACTTTTCTTGAGGAATGAGTTAGACAACTAGCACTGCTCTCTTTTACCTCTAACTTTTGACTCCTAGCTGCCCTATAAGCCCTCTTTCCCTTAGTTTCCCCTTTCCTCTTGAGCTGTGAGTGCACATGAAGCTTACTTGCCCTGTGTGATACCTGTTGTCTTTTGTCATATCAAGAACGTGAGATACCTTCCTTGCTTTGGGAAAAGACAGCTCTTTTTCTGCAAAAATTTTTCATGGGCCCTACAACTACAGCCAGCCAGTTCCAATCTCCAGTTTGCCCTCAACATTGTCAAGAGCAGGTAAAGACTTATGATTGCTCAGGGGAGTTACAAGCCTTTCTGCTTGTCTCCTTTCACCTGGTCTCTTTATTGAGATCCTGAGTATCATGGGAGGAATAACAACTCCTTGTGACAGTCCTAAGTCTGTTTTTCTTTCCTGACCAGTCGAATGCCCCAGTTAGTGAAACCATCACAGCCCACAAGCATGTACACACTGAAATGTATCCCAGAACTGCAAGTGTATTACCACTTCTGTTCACCTCAACCTAGCAATTCCAAGATTGGAACTGCTTCTTTTTAAGTCTCATCAATCTCGAAATTTAAATTTCATAGTGGAAATTAGAATGAAAATAAAAGAAAACATAGTCATTTTAAGATTCCAGCAGCAGTGAAAATGATAGTTAGCAATGCTGTGATCAAAAGCCAAATTTAAAAGTGAATGCAAGTAAGAGGCAATAAAAATTGAGAACAATTGTCATGTTTATCCCAGGTAGCTACAGCAATTACTGTGGTGCCTTTAATACTGGCAGAGAAGGGCAGTACCACTTTGAGCTAAGTGAAAGGAACCACAACAATGAGTAGCTGCTGATGGAGTGCACTCATAGAAAAATTACATTTTGAAAGGTATAACAAAAGCTTTACAGACTAGAGGTTTCATTTAATAGTAAAAGTTACTGCTCATTCTTTAGGAAGTTCCCTCCAAGTGAGATACAGTATTTTTGGCCTATGCCTTTGAAAGGCATGCTATGTGTTAATTTTAAACCAGCCTGACTGAAAATTGTCTTAAATACTCAAATCTTCCATGTACTTAAAGTATGTTTAGTTCAATGTCCCTCAGCCTGAGAGTTTAGAAAGATTTCTATGTAGACCTGTCTCTCCATAGTTACGGCACTAGAGAATGGTTTGGATTGGAAGGGCTTTAAAGTCCCATCGAGTTTCAGCCCCACTGCCATGGGCAGGGACACCTTCCACCAGATCAGGTTGCCCAGGGTCCCATCCAGCCTGGCCTTGGACACTTCCAGGGATGGAGCAGCCACAGCTCCTCCAGCAAACTTGTGCCAGTGCCTCTCTACTCTTTGAAGGAAGAATTTCCTCCTAACATCTAATATGAGTCTATCCTCTTCTAAGTTAAAACTATTCCCCCCTTGTCCTGTTGCCATCTGATCATGTAAAAAGTCACTCTCTGTGTTTTTATAAGCCATCTTTAGGTACTGGAAGGCTGTTGTAAGGTCTCCCAGGAGCTTTCTCTTCTCCAGGCTGAATAGTCCCAGCTCTCACAGCCTCTCTTCATAGGATAAGTGCTTCAGCCCTCTGAGCATCTCTGGGACCTGAATTGAAGGATTACCTGGCACTGAGCCTTCCTGAGGCTGACTGTGTGGACACCTGTGTTACATGAACATTTGATGGAGCTCAGAATCATCTTTGATGGTGTGGATGGGAATTATCAACATCATTCTGAAAAAATAAGGAAAAACAAGAGAAATTGCTGCCTGGATAAGTAACTATTGGAAGTAGATTTAAATGGTGAATAACAATTAGAACTACATTTGGACCACAATTTTATGCCTGTAAATGTTAGATCTGTGCATTACTGCATCAGATAGAAGTACAGATTTTATCTGGTCTGGTGTAGACTTATGATCAAATTACCTGAAGCATGTGATATGGAGCTTATGATAGCTTAAATTATTAGGAATGAAGGTGAAAACACAGCTAATTCTTAATACAGCTTAATGCCTTCTGTGGAACTGTTAATCCATAGAAATTTTTTTTGACTAGTGGGATCTTGTGGAGTAAATTTATTTTGGTTAATCTTTGCATCATGGAGTTGGAGACTCTCCTAACTTAACTCTGGGTGGGACTTTCTATGTTATTTATCCCACAGGTCTCAGGGATCTGTCTACCCAACAACTATCCAACTCGGGATATTCTCAGATTCCAATGTACATCAGTTTCTAATCCCTCATACTGGTATTATTTTGATTTGTGTCCCAGGAACCGAATCAGATTGTCCCCCTTGAATGTCAACATGGTGTCAGTAGCAGAAATGCTTTAAGTCTATTTTCACTTGTCTGACAAAGGAGCAAAGAAGTTTCTGAAGTGCTGCAGAAATCCACTTAGTATATTATCACAGTATACTTGAATATGCTAAAGGTCAATCACTGAAAATCCTACAGGGAGGAATCAGGAGAGAATAGTAGGTACATAAAAATATCTATAATTTCAGAAGGACTGATGAAAATATAAGTTTACAAGCTGATGTAAGTAATCTGCAGGTTTGTAAGCACTCCACTGATGTCCACAGCTTAGACAGAGGGTTCTTTATAACTTCTAAAATATGGAATTGGCTGCCAGGTTGCAGGAAACAGAAATAAAATTTGTTGCCCTTGTTAATGTTGTTATTAAATATCCTTGGCTCTTCGCCTATCTCTTCTTAAACCACACTAAATGGAGCTGAGAGTTATACAGTCATAGTTGAATGCCCTTTCTCTAATGCATACATTTAATGCTCAGACTTTGCATCTTGGTGAGCTGTATGTCATGTTCGTTCATCTCTGTGTGACAGCGTTAAAGTAACATGAATATTTATCAGCTTGATGGAAAGTATATTAGAAATCAGCATCGTTATATTGAATTTAAAAAATTAATCAGTACTTACTCTCATGATAATTTTATGTAAAGTCAAATTCTTGTATCTTTTAAAATGCTCTCCTTAATATATTCATACTTATTGAAATTGTCTATTGTTTGCATCATACTTTGGGGTCCTAAAAGCCAACATCCAAATATTCCTTTATGTTACTTTATTACTAATATGCAAACTTACATTTTAATCTAATTGGCAAATATCAAACCATTATTACTGAGGACATCCTAGGTGCAAATATGTGAATATATCTCATTATCATAGAATGGTTTTGGTGGGAAGGGACTTTAAACTGCATCTATTCCACCCCCCCGCCATATATCCAGCTTGATGCATACAGGGTAAGCCACCAGACTGGGCAGATGAAGATGCCCATTTCTTCAGTCCCTGGGGGCAGGAATAGCAGAGGGGCTGCAGATGGGAGGGCAGAACCCACCTGGAATCTGCACATCCCTTCAGAACCTCATTTGACAGCAGCTCTTTTTCTTCACCCAAGCCTCAAACAAAACTTTTTTGGAATTTTTTTTTTCTTGAAGGGCAAGTGTATTTTAGTGTATGTGTCATCTCTAAGTTCACATTAAAAGGCGCTGGTTCTAGATAAACGTAAGTGTAGAGACCACAAACAGCCCAAACACAAATAATCGGGATGTGATGGAACACACAGACGGTGCATCGCAGAGTCCACAGCAAACAACTCAGAAGCTGTCCAGGACAGCATGTGTTGAGTAGGATGGAGAAAATCTGTTCATTTCTAAAAACAGCTCTACCTGGTTTTTATTTTGTTTTATTTTATTAGCAGGGAGGAGCATGCTTTTGTTCTGAACAAGGCACAAGCCATTTCATTCTTTATCTGATGATTGTTCTGTATGGTTTCCATGATTAATGCTAACCTGCAGTCCTGTACTGGGGGAGATAGCATCACCCTTGGATTCCGAGTTCCACTGAATGCTTGAGTTGCTGCTTTCTAATAAGTGGGAAAGCAAGAAGGACTATTTGAAAACAACCCAGGCATCTTTCAAAATACAGAAATAATCACAAATGGCTAATCTGAGAGGCAATCCAATATTTGCTGCTAAAATGTAAAAACCAAAGTAAGATTCTGAGTAAGACATACAGCTTAGTCCTTATCTTACCTTGGTTATTGGTTTATGGGTTTATTTATATTTCAGCCTGTGTGTTTGCTTAAGATAGAGTTTCATATTGCTCTGTGAAGCTGTAAACCAGTTTTCCATTATTCTATGTTGTTTGTACTCAAGACCTTACAAAACTTTTCATGGCCTTTAACCTAGATGACAGTGCTTGGGATTCATTACATGGCTGCCTAAGCACTTTTCTTTTTATATCAAAATGATTTATACGTTCTGTACTTTTCCCATTTCCTCTTTGGAGAATGCCAGAAAAGGAAGGCCAGTGCGGCAGTCGCTGTGATTGATACTATGCTTTTGAAGACAGATGGGAATTATTTAATGCTGGGGGACTTTCCAATTAGCTCTCTATCCTATCCACGTTTGGAATTATCAGTTAATTTTGTGAGCAGGGTTAGCTCAGCACATCCCATCACAGGCACCCTTAGCAGCACCAAGAACTGAGAAGATAATATCAAATAAATTTCAGCTGAGTATCATATCACTTGAGCTGGAATGGCTTTCCAGGTATTTATTCAGGAGAGACCCTTAATATTGAAGGTGTTTTACATCAGTACAGGGCCACTGCCCTTGAGGAAATCTTTTCAAAGTCAAGCCATTAGAAGTGACCTTCTTTTATGAGCTGCTTTTCGTCTGCTGATGAAGGGAGGCAACAATAAATGTGATTGATATTCTATCCTTATTGTTCTACCCCAAAATTTAGCAAATAGAGGTGAAGCACATAGAAGAAGTGGAGGTTTCAGTGGCTGCTAAGTGGTCAGAGACTCTTGAATCCCTGAGGTTTTGCAAGGCAGCACTCTGACACCCAAAGTGTAGAGAACGGAAAACTCAGATGTATTTTGGGAATTGTGCTCTTTGGCGTCACCCCCCAGAAACAGCAGCTCCTGAAACTGCCATTTTAAAAAAATGTGTTGGTGGGTGATGACTCTGATGCTAGAATTTTATTGTCCTGCTTTTTAAGGAGGAAGATTGTTGTAAATGAATGCTGAAAATCTGTAACAAGTTTTAAGCCTGATGAAAACCTGCACAGGTGATGGCCAATGTTGCTTTCTGTGAACAGGACACACAAGATTTTTCCCTCTGATGATAAGCCAATAGTTGGCACAGTTTCCTGCTCCCCACCTCTGCCTGAGTGAGTTTTGAGTCAGACAAACTCAAAGAATTCAGCAGCTTGTAACTGTGGGGAATATGTTGAGCTTTGCAGGAACCTGAGTACTGGATTGAAGGCTACTATGCTGGTTTTGTAGCATTCCTCTCTTCTAAAAAGCTTAAATTATACTGCATGATCACTATTATCTCCCAGTCTACAGTGGCAGAGACAGTAATTTGAGTAAAACATTTTTCTAGAAATACCCTTTCCTGTGGAACCATATCTATCAACAATGGGTTTGTTTGCACATCACATACATTTCCTTAAATACCCAAGAGGATGGGACACACTCCTGCACATATTTGAGAAATGAAACTACTATTCATTAGGAACAATGTGATTCTATGTCGGAGGTATTTCTATTTTTTGTGGTAAATAGTAGTGATTACTCTGTTTTACTGCTGCATGGCCGTCCTGCAATGAGACATTTGCCTTTTGCATGATCAGGGAAATACAAACTCCCCCTATAAATTTTTTCTTTATCTGCCCTTAGGCAATATGTCATTTATATGTAGGTATAGATTGTGAGAATTAATTACATTTTCTTATTTCCTTCTGATCAAAGTGCAAAGTCTGATAGGGAACATGCAAAAGAATTTATCAGCTCTTTTCTATGCTATATTCACTGCTATCTTTCACTTTACTAGAGCGGTCTCAAAAAACAAATAATATTAAATCATTAAATTCTCATTACTGAGCAGATCATTGGGAAAAATCTCACATTTCTTTTAAGGGAAAGGGAGAATAAGGAATGTGTGAGTCTAGAAATCCCAGCTAAGTAAATTCCTTTAAAAAGAATGTTTCTGCAATTCTAATGACTAAGCTTATCAAGTGTCACCTACGCTTGCGTAGGTATTCAAGATTAATTATTTTTTACCAAATCCTTTTTACCCCCCCCTTGCAAATACTCATTTTTCTTTTGTTCAGCTAATCAGGTAACAAGTACCTGCCCATTGTTATCTCCATGTTAACTCGAATGTTGCACTGTAATTGAACTCTTTCTTTAACCTTATCACACGAAGAACTGAAGTGAATTGAAAATCTCTTATATCATCATAATCCTTTACTTATCTTTCCTTGCTTAGGAGGTAAAATATACCCATTGAGCTTGACTTACCTGGAAGATTTATAAAATACTAGTACTCTTGAAAATTGTGAGTTCAGTCTATTTAGCTTCCCATTATTTTATGCAGATGTATTTTGCATTCAACTCATCTGACTGTCCAACCATTGTTACGCTGCTCTATCTCTGCTGTTGCTAAGAATCTAAATTTGAAAGCTGTTTCCAGAAGGGATTTTAGGCTGACTCCAACTCTGCTGCCTCCAATGGGAATGGAGTCAGTGGCTTCCTTAGGTCAGGATTTATGTCTTAACCTTTGCTATTTTTGTTGCCTTGACTAGTAGCATCCTGTGCTGTAAACCCCGTTTAACATTGTAATTTCAATAATTCTATACCAATATGTAGAAATGTCTGTGCTTCTGGTGTACACATGTGGTCACAACTTACGTCTACCATGCTGATATGAGGACACCTGTTTCATGACAGTAAATGCAGTCTCTGATTGACTTGGGTATGGTAGCAATTGCTTAAAATGCTTTTTTCTTATGCTGTTTATCATAAACAGACTCAGTGTGTGGAGGGCTCCATACATTCACCCTGCCTTCAGTGTGTCTTATACCTGGATTTTTTCACACATCTGTAGGCAGTCTGCCTTTAGAGTGATTAAAAATAAATCACAGAGGGGGTTTGTGCTTTCATTTATATTAGTTCTTCTTTGGAGTCTGAGAGAGGTTTTCTGTCTTGTGCTGCATTATGACTGAGATGGGACATGATCCACTGTTTAGGCATCTGCTTAGTCTTTATCCTTAAAACCACAGGTAATGCCACCAGGTTTGCAGAACACCTCCTCCTCTTCCACAGCATGGCACTGTGTTTACTCCTGCAAATCCTTCCTGTTTCTTCAGCTCCCAGTGCTCAAGGCTGCTGTGAAGCAGGCTGAGCGCTCTGCAAAATACATTTTTTAAGACCATACAGCTAGATAATTTCTCTCTCATTTTTAGTTTACTTATTGGAACTCTCCCCATCCTGCTTTGGGTTTGTGGAGAAAGGCAGTAAGGTTGGGACCTTTTTTCCCCCATCATCTGTCCATCTCCAACTGCTTGGCTAGAATCTGGCTACTGAACTGCCCTCTAGAGCTTTAATCTAATCTGATAGTGTAGGTTTAGAGAGCTGTGCCTATCCACACTTAGCTGTGGGGGAGAAAGGAGTAACATTAGCCAAGTTGTGCTGCAGAGCTGCACCTGCCTTTCCAAGAGTTCATAGTCCTATTACAGGTGTGATCACCTTTATAGGTGTGATGCCAGGTGCCAAATTGTGACTTAAAGAGATTCAGGGAATTAATTTTAGTAGATAAATGTTTTTAAAAGCATGTTAGGACTTTGAATAGAGCGTCATAGGTAAACCAATAGTGTTGATGTGTTGTAGGCGATGACATTCCAGCTATTTAAAACCTGGTTATCAAATAATATAATTCTCTAATAGATCATCTTGTTCCAGCCTTATGATGAATGTTCAATGTCTTTGTTTTAACCACCCCTTTTTCTGGCATGTGTTTTTACTAAGACAGTCAGGCATTATGAACCTGTTCCCATCCAATCCTGTTCAGCTTCTCTCTGTTTGCACCATCATTTTCGCTTTGCAAGTTTGCACTTGCCTCACGTCACTCTCAATCTGAAGCAGCCTCATGCTCGTAGCCCTCCCAAAAGCAGATATTCCCAGTGGTGCTCATCCCTGAAATGGTCATGACTGTATGCCAGGATATATCCTAGGAGATGCTCTCAGCCTTCCAAACCTTGCAGTTTACATTATTAATGTCTGGGTTGTGGTTTGGAATGTTCATACCAACAGAGATCATGCAGATCCCAATTATATCTGCACTTCTCTCACCAATTCCCATTTTCTACTCTAAGTCGGATAGTTTCTAGAGAAACAAAAGCATAAGAGCAGATTTGTGTTCCTTGACAGATGTTTGAAGGGGGAAAAGATTTAAGAAAGCTTTGTGTCAGCAAGCACTAAATGGAAGTCAATTAATTAGAACCAGTGCTTTAGAAAGGGATATTTTCAATGCCCCATCATGTTATATCAGGCAGCTTATGATTTGGAATCACGTGCTGATATCATCCCGTTCTACATTTGCCTTGACTTTATGTAAATAAGATGTCAAATTGAAGCGAGATCATTCTTTTTTTCCCCTTCCTTTCTCTTCCTTCTCCCTCCTTCTCCTGTGTTTTCAGGGAATGGATTGTGTCGCTTCTTTTTTTAAAGGTCTGTTTCTTTTAGTGAGCCTGACTGCTGCTGTGTTTGTTTTGTGTATTACAGCATCCTACAGGAAATGTCTAATTGATTGTTGTAATAGCAGTGGGAAAGAAATTGTTCAGAGTCCATTGAAGCAGTTTTTGTGTCTACCCCTGGTTTCAGAGGATCTCCTCTGTGCTTTATTCGTGATGTTCGTGATGTCAGACAAATGCTCATGTCCTGAGCAGAAGCAATTAAGGATCGGGTCTGTCATATCACAACAGTGTTTTTTCTATTCACAGAAAACACTTGTACTTGCTTTTTGAAAATGCTGTGCCTGCTCTAAAGCTACTCAGGCTGCTTCATGGGTTTAGATCAGCTGCAAGTTTCCCTTTGGCTGCTCCAAACCATGGAAATTGAAATAAGTACTTCTGTTAATGTGACAAGCTGTGATAATACAAGATGAAAGTTCCCTGCGTTATGCCATCCACCACAGCCAATGTCTGTTTCTGCATTTCCTTGGAAAAATCCCCCACTCCATCACAGCTAGGCATTTGGAAATGTCAGATTATAGCAAATTCATGTATTTGGTAGTTTGTATGTTTGGACTGGTAACTGTCACCATTCTGCAATTTAAGTTGTCCCATATCACAGAGAGGGACTTACTTCCTTGGAGATGTGCCTGGATATCTGGGGTTTAATGCAGATCTCCCTTCCCGTGCTGTTGGCCGTTGTGCACATGGGATGGATATGTCCCAGATGTGTTCCAGTGAAGTTCCCCTCAGCCTGGAATGGAGGCAGCAGGTCAGTGCCACTTGCAGCTTGTGCAGGGACAGGGAGAGAGTGTGGCAAGTGCCATTTGCAGCGTGGAGGGTGCCCTTGGCTCCTGCAGGATGTCTTATGCACCCGCTGGAATTTGGGAGACAAGAAATTTAACATCTTTATTGATGATTTAGATGAGGGGATTGAG